>CM061537.1:72195778-72285352 GCA_030545055.2 Neoaliturus tenellus | reverse complement strand
TAACCCTCCGAGCGTTCAATATAGCACCCCTGGAGCAATATGTATCTTTTTAAGTTTTTACATGTAAGCTTACTTAAAAATAAAAAGTTAAAAAATATATATTGTATTTTATGACCTATCACTATAAATGTATAGGAGTATATAAAAGTAGACAAAATGGACCATCTAAATATACAAAAAGTTTCACCCCTAATTTTTGTTATTAAAATTAGGCTTTAGGTTAAAAATTAAAAAATTAGAAAAAATTTATAGAATCCTAGCAAATAGGAAAATTGCTATTGTTCCTATTTTAAGTAAAGTTATAGAATCCTGTCTCACTTCCTTACTTACTTACTACGGCGTCCTCTCCGCAGTCTCCGGGACCGGGGAGTCGTCAATCCCCAAGGCCGCTGAGAGAACTTTTGTGGCCCGGGGCAGAGTTCTGGTGTGAGGCGCCCCCCCTCGCATGGCATGGACGTGCTTCTTTGCTTATAGATACTCACTAAGAAACGGTTTTGCAAAATTCCTTTAGGTCTCCGCCCCCAGAGGACTTTAAAATTTCTCTCTAATGTTATCCTTATGGCCAATTTTTTTATCCAAACCAAGGCAACAACGAATCTGAAAAACTATGGGACCTACCATCTTGGGTGTTGGCATGGGTGTTCTTCTATGCTCATAGTTACTCACTAAGTAACGGTTTTGCAAAATTTCGTCAGGACTTCGCCACACTGGACTGCAAAATTTCTATCTAATATTATCCTTATGGCCAATTTTTAATATGAATCTAGGAAAAAACTAATCTGAAAAACCAGATGTTATTATCTAAAAAGAGGGAATTATTTGGAACGTTTGGAATGGGAGATCCACTTCGCCCATAGGTGCTCACTAAGAAACGCTCGTGGAAAGCACCTTCAGGGCTCCGCCTCACTGGACTCCAAGACTACTCTAGGGCATATGGGGTTGGTATTTGACGTGGACGTTCCCTTTACTCATTTGTACTCACTAAGAAACGGTTTTACAAATATAGTTTTTTATGTCCTTTAGGGCTCCGCCCCACAGGACTTCAAGATTGCTATTGAGCGTGCGGGGTTGAATTTCTACTCGGATGTTCCTCTTATAAATGTACTCATTAAAAAATTATTTTACAAAATATATGTTTTGATGTTCTTTAGGGCTCCGCCTCACTGGACTTCAAAATTACTCTATTGCATACATTGTTGAAATTTGCTGTGGATGTTCCATTGGCGCAGGAAGTTCCGGAAAACAAGATGGCGTCCATGTTTAAATCTTATTGGCTACCGGATGTTCGGGAATATATTCTGGTAGGTTCCGCCGGAATCAAAGTTCACTTGTTCGTTGATCAACTTGTCCCTGTTTTTACATTTTTCTTTAAATATATATAACTCTTCCCATGCGTTCATTGTGTTTCCTTTCCTACATGTCTTGACTATTTGCAGGTTTTCTTCTATGGTTTTTAAGGAGTGGCCATTTTCTAAAAGGTGTTTTGCTACATTTGATCTTTCCGGTTTGTTGTTCTTCCATGCTAATATGTGGTTCTTGAATCTTTTTATAAAATTAACTGTTTGTCCAACGTAGAAGTTGTCGCAATCTTCACAGCTGATTTTGTAAATACCGGCTCGGTTGAATTGGTTATTATCTTCAATCTTGGGGTATAGCAGTCCACTCATGGTGTTTTGTGTTTTGAAGGCAACAGAAACTCCGTATTTCTTGAATCTATTAGCGATCTTTTGTGTTACGTTTCCAGTGTAGTTAAATACAGTGAATTTAGTAGATTTGTCTTTGTCATTTTTCAATGTTGTCTGGCTGTATAGTCGATTCTGGTTCTTTATTTTCCTTAAGATTTTATTTTCCATTTCGTCTATGAGGCTAGTATGGTATCCATTGGTACTACGTATCGTATTTAATTGTAATTATTCTATTTAAGTACATTGTTGTCCACTCTTTAATTGTCATAGCTGTTTAGATCAAATGTACTCTGCAAGTCATCCTAGCATAACTGAAATTGAAAATTGTTAAAAATGGTGTAACCGTATATAAATAAATAAATAAATAAGATATGTAGATGACGTCCTAATTATTTTCAACGAGAAGAAAGAAGAAGAAACAGAGGACATGTTGAAACTATTAAACAGCCACCATGGAAATCTGACATTCACGAGTGAATACGAAGAAGACGGAAAACTCAATTACTTAGACTTGACAGTAATAAGAAGAGAGAACAAACTGGAGTTCACCATCTACAGGAAACCGACCCAGACAGACACAACCATTAATAATAAATCCATACATCCATTAAGCCACAAGACTGCTGCATTCAGTTCAATGTTATATAGAGCATACAAGATCCCCTTAAGTGAGTCCAGCCGCAAAGAAGAAATAGCAACCATCAAAAGTATTGCACGAGCCAATGCACGACAAGTAGATAAACGAACAAGTGAACTTTGATTCCGGCGGAACTTACCAGAATATATTCCCGAACATCCGGTAGCCAATACGCTTAAACATGGACGCCATCTTGTTTCCCGGAACTTCCTGCGCCAATAGTATTTCAGCAAAGACGCCATCTTGATTCTCTCAGTCTCTGATTAGGCCTGATGATGACCGGTGTGACTGGTCGAAATCGATCGCCATTATAAGATCTTTTATATATATTTACCGTCTGTAAACATTTACAGTAGGGTTGACCGGGGTAATTGTGAATGGGTTTTCGTGTTTTGACAAAAAACCCTTTTTTAAAGTACTTTTTATTTCAAATGTCATATTATAGTATATATATTTTTAATTCTACATTATTCAGGATACATTATAGAAATTTTCAGGAAATTCCTCTGATAAACAAAATTGTTACAAGCCATTCACTATTCCCCGGCACGGTATTGCAAATTTTATCAATTCTGGGGTAAATGTGAATGCCATCAGAAAAATTATTTAGAACACACCAAAAGTGAAATGAGGCAAATCAAAATAAAGCCCAACTAATTCTCTTCACATTTACCCCACTTTCAAAATTATAGTCCCACAAAAGCATTCACAATTCCCCCTAGTTCAATGCAGGTTCGAGATTTCTTAAAATTGCAAAAAAATGCAAGGTAAAAAATATTAACCAAAACTGTATTAATTAGTTTAATACAACATAAAAACGATATATTGCCATAACAACTTATGAAATATATGAAAAGTGTCAAAATTTAGTCCATTTTCACTAAAAAAATTTAAGAGAGAAATACTACCTCTGGTACTACCTTGGTACTTTGTAAATTAACGAAATGAAACCTAGCCTAACCTAGCGAAGTGAAACAGTATTACTGCTCATTGACTCCCACAGCTCCATTGAATACATAAGTAATTTTGCGGTTTTAGCGAATTTCCCTATAGGGAATACGCTATTACGGTAGTAGCCATGGTAAGACCTAAGCCCGGGACCACTTTACTTTTTCATTTTGAGGTCCCCAGAAGCTAAAAACACCATTCGTTCATTTTCATATATATGTATATATATATATATCTATATATCTATCTATCTATCTATCTATGTGTCCGTGGTACTGATAACTTTTGAAGGTGACCTCCGATTTTGATGAAATTTGGTATGGAGGTGTAAGACCAGATCTATTTTCATGAGTTCGCGAACCAGCATTCTCGGGTTATGGGAACGGGGGTTTATGGGGTTTCAAAGGGGTCAAAAATGGGTTTTTGGCATTTTTGGACCTTAATTTTTAAAATTCATTAATTTTAACTGAAACCATTTAAAAGAGCTTAAAAAAACAAACAATTTGGTATTTTGAATTTTTATCATAGCATAACTGGTTACGGGGCAAATCAAAAAATGTGTTTTCCATGTTATTCTTATGGGAAATCAAGAAAACCCTATATCTTGCTTATTTATTAACATAACCTAATCAAATTTGGTATGTACATTATCTATATAAGGTTTAACTTATACTTGCTTACAAAACCCATATGGCGGCAAACCTACATACTCACCCCCATGGGGTTTATGGGGAAAATAAAAAACTGCCAGAGTTTGATACAATTTTGTGTTTACATTCACCAATTATTGATTACCTTAGATTTTCTAACAACACCCAATGGCAGCAAACCTACATACTCGATCCTATGGTGTTTTTATGGGGAAAGTAAATAATCTTAAATTCCATTGGAAATTCGCTGAGTACGCAGGTCTGCTGCGACGGGGGTATTTGTAAGTTGTTATGGGATAGGGGAGTACAGCAACAATGTCAAAAATAGTAACAGTAAACAAATCGTTTTCCTTGCACACAAATTCAGTTTTTAGCGAATTTCCCATAGGGAATAAGCTATTACCGTAGGTCTCATGGTAAGACCTAAGCCCGGGACCATGTTACTTTTTTGTTTTTAGGTGCCCAGAGACCAAAAATAATTGTCATTAAAATTTATATATATATATATATATATATATATATATATATATATATGTATATATATATGTATATATATATGTATATATATATGTATATATATATATGTATATATGTATGTGTCCCTAGACACGATAACTCTCGTAAAAATGGTCCGATCGACACCAAATTTGGTAGAGATGTGTAATCCTACGTTTATTCGGATGAGTTCGTAAACCAGACATATCGACCTGACGGAAGGGGTAGTTTTGGGGGGTTTTGTACCCCAAAAATGGGTTTTTTGCATTTTTCATATGTAATATTTAAAATTTTTTAATTTTTGTTTTGACCATTGGATTTAGCTAAAAAAAAACACAATTTAGTATTTTGAAGCTTTGCTCTATCTTCATTGGTTACCGAGATATTACAAAGTCTAAAGACAGTACATTGTCTTTTGGGGCTCCAATGTTATTCTTATGGAGAAAAGGATGTGTTAATATTTCACTTATTAACCAATATTTTTGGATGAAACTTGGTATTTAACTTCATTTGGTTGATATTCATCAATTTAAGGTAAAAAATCTTGGTTTTTGTACTTATCATGGCAGCAAACCTGCATACTCTTTTCCCATGTTAATCAATATGGAGAATAGGCAAACTCTTTTATTTATGGACAGATATTGATGAAACTTACTATTTGGCTTTATAAGGTCGAAATAAATTTTTTCTATGCTAAAAACCTACTTTTAGTGTCCCCCATGGCAGCATACCTGCATACTCTTCTATTTATCATAAGGAGACTAGACTTTTTTTCCTATTTATGAGCATGTGATGAAATTTGGTTTACAGGTTTATCTGGTCAAATTTAATATTACTAATTAGGAAATTCGCTGAGTACGCAGGTCTGCTGCGACGGAGTGTATTGCGTTATTGGCACAACGGAAACCTTGCACTGTTATGTCACCATCATCAGAGTCAGTTAACTCTTTACAATTAACAAAATTTAACTCAGTTCCTGTAAAAAAGTGCACTGCTTGTATTTTGTATTGAATTGGAGCAATAGTGAACGTATTCACAATTACCCCTTTTTGTAATTCACAACTACCTCACAATTTAAAAATTATGGGGTAATTGTGAATTGGCAATAAATCCTAGAATTTTTATTGTAGTTGATAAAGAAACCTCTCAGGCTTTAGAGCACTTCTTTAGAAGTGCTTCAAAAAATTTCTAAGAAAAATAAATAGTAAAATTATTTTTTTAATTAATTATTTTTGTTGAGTGGCCGAAGTGATACACTAAAAAAAAATTGAAGGGTTTTTTTCATGCTAATGAAAAAAGACTAATTCTTTTTAAATTAATAACAACTTTTAATAGTGTATTAAGAAAAGACCAAAAAACATGTTTTAAGTTGGTTTTTAATAATATTAATGTTAGTTTCTAAGTTATAAGCGGCGTTCACAATTGCCCCAATTCACAATTACCCCGGTCAACCCTATAAGTGTAAATATATCGAGTAGTGTTGGAAGACGTTTTATTATTTCAACGTGAAATAAATACTGCGTCGACATTGGTCACAAATGGGTTAAAAGAGATGAAAAAACAAACAATTTAGTATTTTGAATTTTTTTACCTAGGTTAACATAACGGTGAAAATCCAAAAATATGTTTTCTATGTTATTCTTATGGGAAATCAACATCTCACTTATTTATTGTCATATTTTTATAAAATTTGCTGCTGTATGTAAATCCACTCGGTAGAGTGTAACGTGTATTTGCTTACAACACCCATATGGTTGCAAATATAAATACCGACCCCAATGGGTTTTATGGGGGAAATAATAAATACCAGAATTTTATATAATTTAGCATGTGGCTGCACTGAGAAGGAATTATCGTCTATTTGTTTATAACACCCTCATGGCAGCAAAACTTAATCCTCATTCCCATGGTGTATATGGGGAAAATAATCCAAAAATATGTTTTCTATGTTATTCTTATGGGAAATCAACATCTCACTTATTTATTGTCATATTTTTATAAAATTTGCTGCTGTATGTAAATCCACTCGGTAGAGTGTAACGTGTATTTGCTTACAACACCCATATGGTGGCAAATATAAATACCAACCCCAATGGGTTTTATGGGGGAAATAATAAATACCAGAATTTTATACAATTTAGCATGTGGCTGCACTGAGAAGGAATTATCGTCTATTTGTTTACAACACCCTCATGGCAGCAAACCTTCATCCTCATTCCCATGGTGTATATGGGGAAAATAAAAAATAGCAAATTTTATTGAAAGTTCGCTGAGTACGCAGGTCTGCTGCGTATGGGGTATTTATTTGTTGATTCATATCAAGGGGGAAGCACAAATATTTTTTGGCCCATAGTGCTTCATATACAATGCGCAGCCGTGGTAGTGTCACGTCACGTGAGAGTCATTTCATTTGTTGCACTTCTCAGCTAATTTCAGTTAGTTTGCAAAACTCAGGAAGAAATAAACTACTACGTCCACAGTTAAGTCCATAAACTTATACGGACTTAGGCACTTTTAATTTCAACGACTGGAATTTCCCAGAGCGGATATGGTGAGGTCCCTGTCTCAAATTAGAGATTTAGTGATGTCCCACTGTTTACTACATCCTACCATGTTATATCAGCTCTCAGTGACGGTCAGACCATGCAATATTCTATCATTATCGATGAAACTTCATTATATGGCTAAAAATACTAACCAAACTTTGTAATGTAACATTGTAACAAACTTGGTTGGCATTTAAAAAACACAGAACACACGACACATACGAAAAAAACCAACTTGAACACATACATAATCCAGTTAGTTTTTTTTTTAGTTTTTTTTAGTTCGTTTTTTTGTATGTGTCGTGTGTTTGTGTTTTTAAATGTTGACAAGTGCGAAGATCGCCGCTGAAAAGGACGAATATTGCACAATATACTGGAGGTGGGAGAGCCCTAAATAAGGTAAAATAATTATGGAATCTTGGTTGGGTAAAGACGAGTGATCAAGTAATCGTCTAGGGAGTGCAGTGGTTAGAGTCCTTGGTTTCACCAGCAGTCGCTGAATTGATACTGAGCAAAGATGAAGAATTTTGTAAAGACCAAACCAGAGCATTTTATGAAGGCTAAAATACTGGGCTCATTTGTCATTCTGCTCATTGGGCTATTCAACCTAAGATCCTAACCTGGATAGATTGATCAAATTGCACTGCTTATACATAAAGTTCAATTTAGCCTCTGTTTATTTTCTATTTTTATGTGTATTTATTTCAACTATTATTTTTGCTTCCTTTGCCTTAGGTTTATGACATTTTAAAACATTAAAACCAAAGTGTATGAAATAATATATTTTTTAATGTTGTTTAGGATGAAGAAGACGTTGCAGATATGCTTGTTGGGATCGAAAGAATCGCACAGTGTCCCGTATGTCTGGATGTTGCAAAACCTCCTGTGACGCAGTGCAGTAACGGCCACATATCCTGTGGCCAATGCAGAGAACCTCTTGCTGAGTGTTCCATGTGCCGAGGGCCCTTCATTGCAACCAACAACAGAGTAGTTGAAGAACTTCTGGATTTTCTGCCTAAAAATTGCAGGTACTCTGATAAAGGTTGCTCAGCTGTCAGTCTTTTAGACCACCACACCAAATACTGTGCGTTCAGACCAATAAAATGCTTGGTAGGAAAGGATAAGTCCTGTGATTGGTCCGGCACTGTAAATGAGTGGAAAGAGCATGTTCAAACTCATCATTCAGTTAAATCTTATGAATTTGACGAGCCCGTTGGTATGTCATTCTCTGATTTCGCTGGAGATTGGCAGTCTTTTTGCTACTACCAGAAAGTTAATGAAGAGTCTTTTCTGTATTATGTTTGGAAAGAGGGCAATAAATCTTGTCATTCTATAAAACATGTGCAGTGCGGAAAACCCAAAAAGGAGTATTACTTTAAGGTAAAGTTTGTGACTGAAGAAAATCTTTTTTATAAAGCCTTGATACAAGCTACACCTTTCAAGGAAGATGAAACACTAGAAAACCATCCTACTGTTTTTCTGTTGAGTGATTTGAATAACATCACTAAAGAAGATGGCAGCTTAAACATAACAGTGGAAGCTCTGCAGATTGATTTTCCTAAAAAAGAGTAATTTTTACACCAGAATCACTAAAAACTACTTACTATTATAGTGTATTTTACATGACATCTTATCTATGTAGTTTTATTTTATTTGTTTTGCAGTCCCCAAATTTTTATCGTTCTATTTAATAAGTCACCACATTGATATGTATTATCAGTAGTTTTAAGTTTAGTTATTGGCTTATAAAACTGTTAGTTTTATTTCACTATTATGGTTTTAACTTTTTGTTGATGTGTTTGTGTGACATGTTAAATATAATTAAAGTGAGATAATATTTCAATATGTAAAAGTGGCTTTTGATTGATAAACAAAAATAGTGACCCAGTCTCTTCAATAACACTTCTGAAGAAGATGAGAGTTTCATATACAGTGAAGGCCAGCTTGGCCATTCATTAGGCAACAAGACTTCCGAGGGCACTTTCCCAGGGGCAGCAAACATGATGAAAATCCAAAATTATTTAAGCCAAAATAAATATTTTTAAATAGCCTATGTATCCTTTTCAGACCCAAGCCTACAATTTACTCAGAATAATGATTATTTTTTGTGTAATTAGTTGTTATAAACCACATAAACAACTGAATTTTTTTCATATTTTTATGACCTTCTTGGTTTTTTATGACCCACAAAATTTTGCAGTTTGGGTTTAAACCCCTCCTGTGTTATTCTTAAGTATCGACAGTAACACAAACTTATGATATGTAAAAACAGATAACTGTATAAGTGCTAATTATGAATGAATTTATTGTGTATTAAACAAAAAACAAGAAATTTAACACATAAAATTTATTTTCAAAATTTAAGCTGTCTAAAGAACATTAAAAACCATAAAAAACTGGCCTTAAGGTTTAAGGCCTACAATGTTAAAAAAAAAACATAAGAATGCTGTGATATTATATACCTACGTTACGTTTTATATACATACATATATAACAACAAATATATCAATATATAACAAATTATATTTGTCATTATGTATTATTATAAGTTATTATACATAAATATATGTTCCTACATGTATGTATATGTATTTGTACATATACAACTATACATGTATATGTATATGTATCAACACCAAGATAAAATCACTGTGGGATTTATTATTGGGGCTATTTATTATATCTATAAGTACATATATATGTATATATATATACCTAATATATATTTACATTATATGTAAATACAATACATATATTATATATGCCTATATTTTTATTTTTGTTACTGTATCTATTATTTATTTATATTTGTTGCTAGGCAAAAATTCAATAAAAAATCCAATTTTAGGTATTGGGGCCGTCCATAAATTACGTCATCGCTTTTTGGCCATTTTTGGACCCCCCCCCTCCCTAAAATCATCCTCCCATCATAATTTGTCTGACCCCCCCATTTTATATATATATATATATATATATATATATATATATATATATATATATATATATATATATATATATATATATATATATATATATATATATATATATATATATATATATATATATATATATATATATATATATATATATAACCAATACATACTTATTTCTATTCTTTATTTCTTTATTAAATTCTCTTTTAAAATATGTACAAGTTGCATTTTTATCTATATATTAATACGCAAGCATGTTTCCTTTCCTCCTTTTTTCTCAGCTTGTGTGCATCGTAAGATAAATCCGTGCATACCGTTAGAGAGGTATAGTCCTGTAGATGAGCAGAATCACATTCTAATTCAAATCGGACTCCAGGGCTACACTCCACAGGCTTTCAAATTCCAATGTTAATCTTATGGAGAAAGGAGAATTGAATTAATCATAGACAGCTGGTGTAAAAACAACTGCTAGAAAATTAGGAAGAACAGATGTTTTAGCTCTCAAATGTTTTTAAGCTTCTTGGGTCCAGATTAACTGAAATTTTGATCGAATTTTGATCAGGAGGCGATCTCTAGTTTGTAATATTGGTCGTCATACAAAATTTAAAATATTTCTATATTATATTTTTTATACTATGTGTTGTTCAACTGTTGTGAAATAAAAAAAAAACAAAAGTCTTAAAAAAATACACAACAAATAAATCACTAAGGGATCAGCAGTTGTATCGGTATACATTTATTTAAATACATAGGAATACCTGAATAGGAATAGGCCAGTCTAGAAAATTAAAGTGGAAAGGGTTAAACACCATTCCTCGTTATTTATTTAAGTTTAAAAAGTAGGTTTTATTACTTTTCCATGTATAATAACATCATGTAAACGTAAAGTTTATGTTTGACACAAGAATGACATTGGAAGTGTACAGGCCCAAGCTGCAAAATTTTGTTTGTCAATAATTAATGCTTAACTTAAATATTTCAAAAATTGTTTTTTGTCATGAAAACATTATATTTGCGTCCTATATTTCTTTCTGAGCTTAAATAATACTAGTTTAATGTACTAAAGTCATTATTATCTTTTAAAAAATGTATATTTAAATGCAGCAACACGTGACTGCGACATTCTCTCAAAACAACAACAAACGAACTAGTTTATAAAATTTCCACCAGGCTGTAGCACCAATCACATGAGTTGGATGTGTTCAGTAGAACCTATAAAATATTGTGGTGTGGGCCTCAACACGTAAATCTTTCAAAATTGTTAAGAATAAAATATTAAATGAACCTACAAAATATTGTGGTCGGGGTCTGAAAGGGTTAAATTATAAACATTTTTTCATTTGCATATTAAAAAATCAATATATTATATTGATTTTTTATCACTCTGCATTCAAACTGTTATTAAAAATTTGTAAATCAATTAAAAAATAATGTCTTCAGATTTAAAAAAATATATATATTACTATTGGAGTGAGGCCTTTTGTTATCCAAGAAAACGTCAGACCACAAAAGTGATTTACACTTTTTAATCTGTTCAAAAACATAATATGATTTACATATAAATAATTTTAAAATTATGGTAAAAATTAGTGTAAAAAATGATTAGGTACTCTAAAATTTAAATCACATGGTTTTTATGAGACTTTTAAATGTAAATTACTTATTAGGTGTGGTCTGTTGATGTTTTCCTGGAAAATTAAAGGCCTAACTCTATTAAAATAGGTTATTATTAGAAATCTAAAGACATAATTTTAACAGACATAAGGCTGGCTGTATATACAATGAACTTCCACTGTATTACAAAAATATTAGCACGAATAAATTTAAGGAAAAAAATCAAGAATGAACTCCTTAATCGGACACTACAGGAGCACTACAGTTATCCTTTAAATAGTATTTTATTTTAAATTGCCAGAATAATTTTTAGTTTTTTTTTTTTTTACTTGATTGTGTCATTTGTTACAATAATATTATTTTAAGTTTGAGATTTCTAAGGGGCCGATTTACATGGCAGTTGTACCAAGACAAACGTCTTCAGTCCCATATTATTTGATTTATATTTCAAAAATATTTAATACGTTAAATTGGTAATAAATGAAAAAAAAACTTTTATTATGGAGATTTAACATGGGGAAAAGATTAAACTTTTTCAATCCTATGTCTGAGACTTCCTCTGCACCGATTTACATGCAGGTTGTACCAAATAACATATACATATGCTTAAACGACATGAGGAGTGAATTAAAAGATCTTAAAGAAGAAGCAGAAAGAGCTGGCTTGAATATAAACGCAAAGAAATGAGGATGAATGAGTTTTTAAAAAAGTTCAGAAAAATTTTTTAATTAAAAAAATATTAAAAAATTTAGTAGAAAAAACTGTAATTATGGTGAATTTGTGGTTTTCTTTAACAATTCTGTCAACTTATTGTACCATTTAGTTTCAAATGGTTGTTTCAAAAAAGACCTGGTTTAACGAGTTGACAGAATTAATTGTTAAAGAAAACTAGAGATTCGCCATTACTGCTTTTTCTATGAAATTTTCTAGTATTTTTTGTCGCTTTTAATTTTTTTTATTTAATTTGAATTTTTTTGGAATTTTTTTTATTTTGGTTCTGAATTCGGAATTCTTGGCCAGCTTAAGAACTTTCTTTGAAGAGGGTATTGAAAAGCTTGTCCACAGATATGTCCATATGACAAATGTCTCTATCTCTTTGGTGTTTATGTCAAAAAGTAACCTTAAGTGTACCAATATTTTGGTAAAAAAATTATTGTTTTACATGAACATATCTTTTATTTATACACCAGAGATTGAAAAAAAAAAAAAAAAAAAAAAAAAAAAAAAAAAAAAAAAAAAAAAACGGCCCTTGTTTAATGTCTGATTTCAACTTAGATTAGCTATAATCCACCACTTTTATTTTATTTTAAAGAATTAAAAAAAATTGAAAATGTTTATGAAACTTGTCATATACAGGGTGTTAGTGAACTCACTAACACCCAAAATTGTAGAATTGTTCCTCAGGTCAAGACAAACAAAAAACATCGGGCAAAAATGGTTCTAAAATCCTTCATTAAGCCAATAGTCGCCATTTTGTTTTTTTTCGCATAGTAATTTTTACTTTTTCCCCCTATACCGGTACCATGGTATATGGAGAAAGTATTGTTTTCGTCAAAATTTTCAAATTTGAGTTTTTTGTGGATTTATCCATTTTGGTGCCCTCTGAGTCCAAAAATGTGGTTTTCAGAGTGATGTCTGTGTGTGTGTGTGTGTGTGTGTGTGTGTGTGTGTGTGTGTGTGTGTGTGTGTGTGTGTGTGTGTGTGTGTGTGTGTGTGTGTGTGTGTGTGTGTGTGTGTGTGTGTGTGTGTGTGTGTGTGTGTGTGTGTGTGTGTGTGTGTGTGTGTGTGTGTGTGTGTGTGTGTGTGTGTGTGTGTGTGTGTGTGTGTGTGTGTGTGTGTGTGTGTGTGTGTGTGTGTGTGTGTGTGTGTGTGTGTGTGTGTGTGTGTGTGTGTGTGTGTGTGTGTGTGTGTGTGTGTGTGTGTGTGTGTGTGTGTGTGTGTGTGTGTGTGTCCGATTTTGGTGAAGTTTGGTATGTAGGTCTAAACTCACAATAATTCCAGGCGTTTTTTTTTTCTTTTTTTATTTTTAAGGGTATTTTACCCCCCAAAACCCTCAAAAATCGTGAAAAATCAAAATTATCAAAAACTGTTCTAACGATTTGGATTAAAATTTTGTGGTTTACTAAGCATAAAATGGTGAATAAAATGACACCACCACATCTCCGAGAAAATGCCCGTTCAAAAGTTATACAATAAAAAGTGTTTTAAAAATCAATTTTTTGGATTTTCAAAATAGCTGTTATCTGGGAAATAAATTTGGCTTATCATAATCCAGTATTTTAAATTATTGCTCTATGTTAAGGGGCCGTCCATAAATTACGTCATCGCTTTTTGGCCATTTTTGGACCCCCCGTCCCTAAAATCATCCTACCATCATAATTTTTCTGACCCCCCCCCCTCACGGAAAAATGACGTCATTATTAACAAACCTCCGTTTTAAGTAAAAATAATGCTTTTTAAACGCTACCTGGATAAACTAAAAAAAATTGACCAATCAAATCTGAATTTACCTTAAGAAATAAAGCCAAAATGACTTTCTCAATGGAAAAATCAACTATAAAACAACTCCTAAAAATAGTCTAATGTATTTTATAGATACTTATTTTATAATAGTTGAGTTGTGTTAGAATTTATCATTGTTTTACTGTTCAATTTTGATATAAAACGTTATATTTAAAATGACGTCATATCAAAGCCGACCCCACCCCTTGCACATCACCTTACCGTCATTTTCAATCTGGACCCTCCCCCCCTATTTTCAGATGACGTAATTTATGGACGACCCCTAAGTGGATGCGGAGAAAATACAATTTTTCGTTTAGCGGTAAACGCAGTACGTTGTTAAAAGTCACAGACGCGCGTAGGGTCCAACTCGTGCTGCTCAGCTGTTAGCTATCCGACTGAGCCCTCAAGACATTAATGTTTGAAGATTTTAACACCTATTTTATATTGTTGGGAGAAAGTATGTGTCAGTTATGTGGTACCTTTTATTATTGAGCGGAGCGAGCGAAGCTCCTATACTACACTCTGGTTTTTTATTTACAAGTACTCCTCCTGAACGGCTGGAGTGATCCTCACGAAATTTTGCTCGGTCATAGTAATTATGTATGGGAAGGTATAAATCTGAAATGGTCCAAATCGGACCTAAGGGTTCTGCCCTACAGCTCTTTAAAGTTACCATGTTATTTTAATAGGAGAAATATTTGATTTGGTTTGTTTACTGTGTGTTGATTATACAGCTGTTACAAGGATCAAATTTAACTGCAGACTGTTACTATCAGCTGTTTGTGAATTCAGTAATTGTTGTTTTGTTTATTATAGTGGTTTGTTTACCTTTGTACGTGGATGAAATGCCACTTTTACGGAGAGGAGGTGCAAATCTTGGACGACGCACAATTTAATATCTTGTAAACATATAATACCCCGTCGCAGCAAACCTGCGTAGTCAAAAATTATTAGAGTATTGCAGACTTGTGGCGAGTAAGCGCAGCGAACAACCTAAATCTGGCGACGAGTGTGTGCAGCGAATGAGCCGACCCAAAAGGTGAGTGAGCGCAGCGAACGAACTAAATTGACGACGAGTGAGCGCAGCGAACGAGCTAAACCCTGACAGCGAGTGAGCGTAGCGAACGAGCTCACTTGAATTACCTATAAAACATTTGCTATTATTGATTTAAAAAATAGTCGCTCCGCTCAATATTGCAAGCAGATAACTGCATTGTATACCTAGTTTATGCAATGTATGGTTGTATCCAGATCATATTTGGTATGAAGGTTTAGCATACCAATGTACTTTTTCAGGGAAAATGTTATTTTTTCCTATGTGTATTTTCAAAATGGCAGCCATTTAACTTTTCAAATTCAAATATCTCAAAACCGTTAAATTTTATCAAAATTGTACAAGAGACAAAAAAGTTTCCAAATTAAATTATCTAATTAATGGTACCAAGTTTGTAAGGATTTGACGACCAATTTTGGAGTTATTGTGATTTTTTCCCATAAAAACATTGATTTTGCATTTGAATTAATGCAAATTACTGACTGCCGTGGCTCTTGGTACCCAAAGGGTTACGTCGCCTCGCCCACTTCTCACCCGAAGACTCTCGACCTGAAATCTAGACCCATTTGGGATTATCCGAAGGTGCAATGCAAAATTAGTTATATAGTCTAAGAGCCAGAGAAAGGCTACCTGTATGTATTTGACCAGACTTGGTTTTTTTGTATATTGATGTCCCTACACCTACTACAGATAAAATAGGGAGTCGCTAAGCTCAAAGTGGGGACTTTTCGGGTAATTACATAAAAATGTTCTGTAAACATATAAATTAAATGTAACTAATATTATTCTCGATGCAAAATTCATCTCAGTAAATTCACTTCAATCCGCCGAGACCGGCGCCAACCAGACGGCAACTTGATACAAAAAATGTACCGTGATCAGATGTACAACGCTGGGAGGACGGACGGCACGCACGTTCTCACGCCATGTAGCAATTCTTAGAATAATCATGCAAGAAATATAAATCGACTTACCGATCAGCAATCAGCGGCAAAGATGGCGGCTTGATGACGAAGTATTCAATCGCCAATAGGGAATAAGGAAGAGGTGGTAATTGAAAGATAATTGGCTGGGAGGCGTGGACAATCGGAAACGGGGATGAAATCAAAAAGTAGTGGGGACAAAAATTGGAACTTAGGAGCGGAGGAAATAGTCAGTCTTCAAGGAGTACAGGATAGAAGAAGTCAGGGGAAAAGGGTTGGTCTGGGCTCTGAACGGAGTAGGAGCCAGGAAGCCAACTGGATCGGTATAGAACGCCACCAGTGACGACCCGACTCCAAGACCAGCGCCACAGCTCCAGACCCTCCAGAGAAGGAAGACGGGCCAAGCAGGTCCAGGGATCCCAAGGAAGGAAGACGGCCAAGCAGCTCCAAGGACCCCCCAAAGAAGGACGACGGGCCAGCAGCTCCAAGGACCCTCCAAAGAAGGAAGACGGGCCAAGCAGCTCCAGGAGTCCCAGAGAAGGAAGACGGCCAAGCAGCTCCAAGGACCGCCCACAGAAGGAAGACGGACCAGCTCCGAGGCCCGGGGACGAGGACTCCACCGCACCGACGACCACTCGCGCACCCACAAGGAGAACGGCGGAGCACAGCCGAGGGACCACACCGACCGACACCGCACCGGCCACGAATCCGACGGACGGCGGAAGAAAGGTCTACTCCAGGGGTATGTCAACTCACTCTCAGTCCGGTGCACAGCATTAGGTCCCGAACGGTCAAATTAAATAATTGATGAAGCATTTCTAGATTCCCTTTAGTTAAATAAATAAACAAAGGCAATCAAGAATAAAGTTATAAGTAGGTTAGTGAAGGAATAAATTAAAGAATAAATAATTGTATATAAAGTAATAGATAAATTTAATTAAAACCCCAGCTTAGAGAACGAAGAAAACCCCAAAGTAGGAACTGTATCCAAAAACTGCCGTTCAAGGTATTAAATAATCTATTCCTTTCAACATTTGTAAATATTAGAGGCTAAGACATGATTTCATTTTTAGGGTAATTCGTATAGTAACTTTGTTTGTGGAATTGAATTCTTAAAAGCCCAAGTTTGATTTAACGATATCATTGTTTGTTTTATTGCTGTAAATAATTAATGGTCAATTAACTTATGAGTTAAAATATCCTCAGTGACACTCACACATCGGACGCTCCAGTTGTGCGCGAAGTAATTTACCGAACTCTTACTTCATGAGTGTTGAGTAAACGAAGAACTAGCCCCAGTAGTTGGGTGGACTCTAATTCATGTAAATACATTTCGCTCACTGCAATTGAAGGGCATAATCATATGTTTCACCTGTGCACCATGTTAGTTTAGTTATAGTTGTGTTATTAAAGTCTGTTTAATTGCTTGATCTGAGTTCATTCAATTGCCTTCCTGATACTCTCACTATACTGTCAAGCGAGTCAAACT
This sequence comes from Neoaliturus tenellus, assembly GCA_030545055.2. Lineage (NCBI taxonomy): Eukaryota > Metazoa > Arthropoda > Insecta > Hemiptera > Cicadellidae > Neoaliturus > Neoaliturus tenellus. Next base: position 72,267,873 of record CM061537.1, on the reverse strand, counting down.
ATTTCAGCAGTGTATTTGTAACAGAGCTCACGCTACCCAGGCGAAAGCTTTATATGGTGGATGCTGCCTTTTGATTTAATTATCAAGCAATTGAATCAGCTCAGTGAGAGAAATTTGTGTTAATATAATTGTTTAGAAATAAGAGTTGAAGGGTTATATTTTTATATGTTACGTTAGTAATATTAAGACAGTAATAGGAACCCCCCCCCATAAGACAAAACCCCTAAACAAACAGAGAAACATCCCCAAGAATTTTAAATACACACCCCTATTAAAACTCAGACAAACATAATAAGATAGGCCCCAAATCTATGAAAATGAAATGTCATTAACTGCAGACCGGAAAATCTTACCTCCCGATGTATACCGAGTAAGTAAACAAAATTTGCAACAGATTTTAACTAAATTCAAAATAAAATATAGGGATGAAGACACAGTCGCGGACCTCAGACCAATAGTTGCGGATATAAAGGCGTTCCTTACACGTAACTTAAGCGAAGAAAAAAAATTCACCTTCAAAAAATTAATCGACCGGAAAATAGCCCTAAGCCCAGCAGAATTAGATAAATACCCAGGACTAGTCCGAATCCAACGGTTCATAACCGATCGAGAAAATCTGTACGACACCCCGGAACTAAACGAGGCAGGCACTTCCGAGAACGAATACGAGGAAATCGTGTTCCCTAATTACCTAGAACTGTCTAGAACACCCAGCCCGGCTAACACGGAAACTGACGAAGAAGGAAATAGCAGACGTGATTTAATGATGGCGAACGAAGGCAGACCGAAAGAAAAAATACCGTTAGTTTCGGCAGGAACCTACCATGGCCTTCAAACCGAAAACCCCATGGACTTTATCGATAAATATGAAATTGCGGCTAAATCAAACAATTGGACGGACGCAACTAAATTAAATATATTCCCCGCACACCTAGCACCTAGCAAGCACCGCCCTTTCATGGTACCAGCACTTAAGCGATGCCACAAGACCAGACAACTGGCAGGACCTTAAGACATTGTTTATCGCAACATTCACCCCAGCCGCGCAGGCACAGACACTCGAAATGATACTAGCGCAGAAGATACAACGCCGAGATCAACCTGTCTTAGCGTATTACCTCGAAATATTAACACTATGCAAAAGACACGAACCAGATATTAGCGAGAAACGAATAATTCAACACATTATACAGGGACTGCGTCCGGAAATTTGTGACAAAATCCTCAATGAAACGTGCGACACGCTCCAACAGCTGGAGAACAATCTCAAGAAAATCGAATTACAATTAGAAATCAGCCGTCTCAATAGGGAAAAATATAATCGTGCAGACACACACACAACACAAAACAGCGATGCGGGAACACAAGAGTTGCGTAGCCTACAACAGGAAATAAAAACCCTCACGATGGAAATTGCAAATTTGAAGGCGTCACAACAACAGAGCATGTCTGTGAACAACACCGCGGTCAGTAATCCAAGGTCGAATGACGTCAGGCAGGCGCACGCACGCGCGTACCCTACGTCACACAACAGCTGCACACCGAGAGGGAACTACGTCACTGGGAGGCCATACACCTCATATCAGCGGCACACACACCCGTCATGACCAGGTCAGCGATACCCCTCGACATACTACGGTCATTACAATGCAAACCCACGTCATTACACATATAACCCAAGACCTAGGAACCCAAACCACGACCGAAACACGACATTCTGCAATATTTGCAAGAAGAATAATCACACAACACAAAATTGTAGGTTTAAGAAAACGGAAAAATTTTGTGATTTCTGCAACATGCGAAATCATAATAAGAGCGACTGTTTCAAGCTAAAGAACCAAAACACTCAGCAAAAAAACTAATCAATAGGGGATCAACCTTTACTAACAGAAACAGGATGACTCCCCGCCCCTATAGCATTCCTAAGGAACACAATAATGTAAATAGTAAATACCGTGTAAATAATTACGAAAAGGAATTTCCCACCTTAAGTGAGTCCAAGGACATTAAACCCAGAAAGAAAAATAAGTGGCAGGGACACCAAGAAACCCACACTAGATGTACAGATACGAGTGTAAATAATAGGAAAACGTATCTTAGCCAGCATAACAGGAAGAATCCCAGGACACAAGGAAGGATGGAGCAGGTTCAAGATAGGACACCGCCAAGAGAAATGAAGAGGAGACAGGGGAATGAGGATGAATCACAGGATCATAATGGAGAGAACAGAAGACAGGATAAGACAGAAGAAGGACCGAATGGCAAGAGGCATGACATAAGGGTCGACCTGGGACAGGAAAATAATCTATTAAGAGACCACGAGAAAACAGAAATTTGTGAACAATTGGACCAGCAAACGGAGGAGCACAAAATTTACAGTTGCGACATTACACACTTATCTGACGAACGAGTCCACAAACCGAGGAAGAAAAACAAACTGAATAAACGGGATTTAAATGACACATTATTCAAAATTCATGAAACAGAGTACAGAACAATTCCAGTATTAACTTTAAATGCAAAATTAGCCAATAATCCATCTCAAACTATAGAATGCATTGTAGATACCGGGTCAAACATAAACCTAATTAACGCTAACCTAGTATCACAGCAAAATCTAGATACGGATAACTTACCATTGATAGTATCCGCAAACGACACCCCAATGCATATTAAAGGCAAAGCTGAAATTACGTTAGAGGTAGATAACATAATTTTGAGAGACAAGTTTTATGTAACCACAAACGCAACGAGTGACATAATTTTAGGCAATAGATTTTTGCGCAAACACAAAGTTGAAATCAATTTCAACACCAAATGTATTATTTTCAATTTAGGCCAGCACAAACATAAAATACCTATGGGGAAAAAATGGTTACTCGACATAGAAACAGTATGCACTACTAAAGTAACCGAGGCCAATAAATTAACAGACATACGTCTCAAAGAGGACCTAATCATTGCACCCCACCAACACAGGAGAATCCCAGTACAGGAAACAGTAACTCAACGAACACATTTTGAACCTGAAAAAGGCTTAAAGGACAAAAAGAAATGCCACGCATACCTAATCGAAGATCCAGAAAACAAACAATATTTTATAAATATTTATAACGCATCAAATTTCCCCAAGAACATAAGTGCCAATACCATTTTAGGATTCCTGACACAGGACACCAACGGCATGACCACGGAAAATAGGGGAACTTCAGCTAATGAGAAGCCAACATTACTGCATCCTGAAAAGCATATGATCACTGATAAGGATGGCATTCCATTTGACATATCACCACATTTAACCAGCACTGAACATAATCGACTTGTTAAACTCCTACAAAAATACAAAAATGTCTTTACCACGAAAGTAACGGATTTAACACCTGCAAAATTACCACCGGTTGCACTGGAAACAATCCCCAACGCCAAACCAGTAAATTCACCTCCCTACAAATTAGCTCAAACTGAACGACAGCAATTAGATAAAATATTAGACGAAATGAAACAAGCTAATATTTTGGAAGAATGTCCACCATTCTGTGAATGGGCATCACCAGTATTTTTAACACGAAACAATGATGGTTCCCCCAGACTAGTCAGCGATATGCGGAAAGTAAATCAAGTATTAAAACCCTGCATATTTCCAACACCCAGCGTTGGCCTAGTTCTAAACTCATTAAATAAGGCCAACACATTTACAAAATTAGATCTCAAAGGTGCATTCCATCAACTAACAGTAAAAGAAGAATTTAGAAATTTATTAGCAATAAGAAGCCAGCACCGTTTCTACAGATACACACGCCTACCTATGGGTCTTTCAGTGTCATCTGCACTCTTTACAAAAGCAATACAAGCCCTTCTAAACAAATACTTGTATAATACGGTAATATCATACATCGACGACGTTATCGTGTATGGAACCACATTTCAGAAAGACTTACAAAATTTGGACACAATTTTAAGCATTTTAAATGAAGCAAACCTAAAACTAAACACAAAAAAATGTAGATTTATGTATCAAGAAATTGACATACTAGGATTTACAGTCTCAAACAAAGGAATTTTACCACAAAAATCATCAGTCAAAGCCATACAAGATTTCAAAGTACCAAATTGTATACGAAGAGTGAGACAGTATTTGGGTGCGACTTCGTTTTTCAGGAAACACATCAAAGGCTATGCCGAAATTACATTACCCTTAACAGAACTAATAAAAGCCTCCAATAAAGGCGAAAAATTTGAATGGACCCCACAGTGCCAACAAGCTTTCGAAAAAATCAAGCTAATCCTAACAAACCCACCCCTTCTAGCCCACTGGAATGAAAATAGGGAAACAGTAATATTTGTTGATGCCTCATTATTCGCTATGGGCGCGTGTCTTATACAAATAGATCCAGAAACTAACAAAATGCACCCCGTAGCATACTTATCAAAAAAATTTACAGAAACACAGACAAAGTATGCAAACAGCGAACGAGAAATGCTAAGTCTAACGTATGCAGTAAATTATTGGAGAGAATTTACTTTAGGCCGTCATGTAACAGTTTACTCTGATTGTAATGCATTGGTACATTTCAAGAATTTTAAAAATACTTCCTCAAGACTAAATCGATTAGCATTAAATTTAGTCGATTATGACATCACAGTAAAATACAAAAAGGGCACAAGTAATTTATTGGCAGATTGTTTATCAAGAACAGAACCCACACAAACAATGGACGACCACCCCTTCGAAATTACACTAAATATAAACCAGTTACAGACAGAGGATTTTGAACATCTCCAAAATACGGACCCTTATCTTAAACAAATAAAATTAGCAAAAATTAACCCGGAAGCAGTCACAAAGAAAATAAGAAACCAAGCTAGAAAATTTCACGAACAAGATGGACTACTATTTTACAAACATTTCAACGGCAGAGAGAATAGTAATTTATTAGCAATTCCCCAAGAAAAGGTTAAGGATATTCTGAAGGCATTCCACGACAACGCATATTCTGGAGGACATTTTTCAAATTTTAAAACTTTAAGGAAAATAAAGGACCGATATTACTGGCCAACAATGACACAGGATATCGAGAACTACACGCGGACTTGTAAGCAATGTCAGCTACGACGCACACCAACTTACAAACAATATGACGCTCTAACTCCCCAAATACCGCCAGTAGTACCATTCGAAAAGATAATCATTGATTTCCTCGGACCAATCACGCAAAGCGCGGGTTTTAAATATGTTCTCATGGTAACCGACCAGGGTACCAGAATGGTACACGCAAGACCAACAAGGGATGCAACCGCCCCAACAGTAGCGAAAATTCTACTTGAATTATTTTGCCAGTACGGATGTCCCCGTATGATACTCCACGACTCAGCCACGAATTTTATGAGTACACTCATGAAACAATTGTGTTTAAGTCTTGGTATCGAACAAAAAAATAGTCTCCCATATACACAACGAATTCAGGGCTTAACCGAAAGACAGAACCTAATTTTTAAGAAAACTATAAGTCACTATATAGAAGAGAAACCAAATCAATGGGCAAGCATGGTAAAATACGTTGCATTTGCTTACAACACAACTGTAAATAGAACCACTGGATACACCCCGTTCTACTTAATGTACGGCAGGGAAGCAAGACTACCCTCAGACTACGTCTACACACACAAAGATCAAGATCCGGACATAATAAAAGAATTAGAGCGCATACAAAAATTACGTAAAGAAATCCCTCAAATAATACATAAAGCACAGATTTCACAGAAGAAGCAATATGAAAAGGATAAAAGGAAAATCACGTATAAGCCAGGAGATGAAGTCTTAATCAGGTATCCACAGGACCACACAAAACCTTTTAACAAGTTTCAAAATTGTTACCGTGGCCCCTTTTATGTAATTGAAAAATTGAGCGCAAACAATTATCTTATCGCACTGGACAAGAGAGGACGGACGGTAAATGAACCAGTCCACGTTTCTAAGTTGAAACCATTTTATAGGGAATAGAAATATTAATACTAAGGGAACTTGAAATGCCTATAAAATGGCCACAAATGTAAGCTCTATCGCAGGGCGTATAGAATACGTTCATCCCCAAAGGAGTCCATGCTAACAAAAACGAACACTCCCCCTAATCAGGAAGTATTCCTACAATTAAAGGACACCAAATATAAGTGCATCACTTACGACCACTTATGCAACTGAGCAAACATTTGAGCGACAATATAGGCCAAAGAAAATACTGCTGACCTCCGCTTCACAGAAAACAACATACAACCTAATCTCCCACGATCGCATATGGATGCGCGGGCTAACTTAGCGAGGACATAAGTCAACTCCCCTACGCTAACACACAATCGACCATCACTCAATCACACAGCAAGAGGCCAACAGCATAATCACACAGGGAATATTCCAAGGAATTTGATAACTAAAACGATTATTTCAAAGAAAATCCAAAATAAAATTCATTCCGAATATTTCAAAATATTTCAACTAAATTCAAGAAAATATTTCATATAAAATTATTTCATGTACAGAGCTAAATACTATTATTAGCTACACGCAAAACGTATGCATCACTATATCATTTCTCAAAATGCAATAAGGACAAAAGCAGCCACGTCAAAAATTTGGATCAATCAATATGAAATTGGAAGACAATGGCAAGTAAAAATAATGTCCATTTCCGTGACAAATTAATTAAGGAAAATATTTAAATTTAAATTAAAGAGAAATTAGGATACCTGATTAATGGTATATCCATACACATTCACCACACTACACACAAAAAAAAAAAAACACTCAAGAAACTTCACTCGAATATCACTCATTTATACGCACACACGTGTACATAAGTACCGACCGACTCGGACAACGGACGCTCACAGACTGAAATAAACCACAGTCCCAAGGCAGTTAGCAGAAAACAGACGCAGCTCAAACGTAGGCACAGAGATGACGTTATCTCTTGCAGAAGTGACAAGAGATAAGAACACCTGCAGCACGTCTCTGGAATCAGCACATTAGGCGAAGCACAGGGCACGGCCTGGAAACATGAATGCCAACTGTTTCAAAAACATTGCCTCCCATTCTGAAAACATGTGTTCACATTCGAAAAATATCTTCAAAAATTTACCGAATAATTACTGACTAGCTTAAGATTCATTGACTAGGGCCCAGTCATGAGTATTAAGGGATTCGGTAGCTATAAATTCTGACTAAAAGCTAAAATAAAAGTACAAATTCTCATATTAATGTATAAACGCATTCTCTTAAGAGAGTAAATGCTGAGCGCGCAAGCATTACTTTCTGACAGAAAAATGTAATTACAGAACGAAGAAACCATTACATTTAGGAGGTAGGACGAAAATACCACGATTAGTTAAACGTAACCTACACTCTTGAAAATGAAATTACAAAATTATTATTATTATTATAACACTAACACGAAATTTGTGGTTCAGATCTGAATGGCTGTATGGAAAGAACATAACACCAGGATGGCTTCACACCTGTTACTCGCCACGATAACAATATTGCTTTGCAACGGAACACAAGCAACTCAAGAGTCCGACAGCTACCAATTCTTCAGCGGCTTACATTTCGAACGCCAAACAGCTCTAATCCCTTACGAAGCATCGATTCCATTAATCTTAACGACAAAATTAAACCAAAAACCAACGTTCCCAAAATACCAAAATGTAACAGGAAAATGTAGCTTGAATAGAAATAACACATCCACGCAGTGCGAACTACAGAGAAATCTAGTGAAACTTCAATCATTAATTATATCAGTCATTGAAAACCAAAGCCATGACCTATCGCTTAGTAATGTAACAAACACAAGAGGAAAACGGGGACTAACATTCTTAAAAGACTTCTTCCAATGGTGCTGTGACTTAGCCTCTACTAACGAAGTTGCGGGCATCTATGACAATCAAAAAAATCTTGAACAACACACCAATGAAATTATTAACTCCGTAGGAAATCAATATAAGGACCTAGTTAGAACAACACATAATCTGAATAATTTCTCACAGAATGTCGCACAACTAGCGGACAGAGTGCATACAACATTTTCAATCGCACAGCAAGAATTCAGCGAGAGCCAATACACAACATCAGAAATAATCATTAAGCAAATTTACTCTCTAACACAACAAACATGGACATACATATTGTACAATTACCAGCAACAGAACGAGAGAGACATCCTAGGAAAATGCCATTCAAATCAAATTTCGGACAGCTTAATCAAACCCAAGAAACTATTAACTCATCTCACCGAATTACAAACGAATGCCTTCGAGAAGAATTTAAGACTAGCCATACCGATCGACAAAATACTGCTGTACTACAAATTACCAATTACTCAATGTACTTTACTTAACGACACATTACTTATAAAGATTAACATCCCACTGATGCCAAAGAACATCCTCTACAAACAATATAAAACGATAATATCTCCAGTACTTTGGGAAACAGACATTTGCTCCTTACAAATAAAAGGAAAATTTGTGTTCACGAACGAACACCTCACAAAAGTAATTACCAGTGAAGATAAACACTGCAATGAAGAAACATATCCCTTAGGTCTCTTACCCCGACAAACTCTCCCAACAAGGGAACAAAAATGCTTACATTTCATTTTAAACAATGTAAATATAGAAACACTACAACAACATTGCCACTATGTTTGCCAAACAGCCCCAGAATATCCAATAGTTACTAAATTATTGCCAAATAAATACCTGATTACCAATATTAAAGAAAATATGACACTCAGGTGCGACAACGGGAAATCAACCCACCAAATCAGTCCCATCACGGCAGGAACATTACTAGTAAATATCCCTTGTGACTGTGAGTTACTCAGCGAAGACGAAATACTAATAACCCAGTTACACCCGTGTGATTCCCAGGACGACATTAGAAAGAAAATTATAAACCTAATCCCAGTAACTTGGTCTAAATTACAATCAATTAAATTATACCCAATGGAATCGGGAGTGACACACGAATTCAAAAATTTAACCGAAATTTTAAACACAAATTGGACATTTTGGAACCCAACCTTTAAGATTACAGAAATGAAAAAAATCCAACAAGTAAAATTACTACACGATGAATATGAAATATTTAATGACACGAGACTCCTGTTGTACATCCTAATAGCATGGTTAGCCATAGCCACCATCGCTATAGTAATATTAGCATACTGCATCCACATCCAGGAAATAAAACGAAAAATGACAGTGCCACCCAGAGACTTTACGCAGTAAAATCAGTTAAGTGGGCAATTAAAAACAAAATTATGGAGCGATCGGTGGAATATCGCTCAATCGCCGTGGGGGAATGTAAACATATAAATTAAATGTAACTAATATTATTCTCGATGCAAAATTCATCTCAGTAAATTCACTTCAATCCGCCGAGACCGGCGCCAACCAGACGGCAACTTGATACAAAAAATGTACCGTGATCAGATGTACAACGCTGGGAGGACGGACGGCACGCACGTTCTCACGCCATGTAGCAATTCTTAGAATAATCATGCAAGAAATATAAATCGACTTACCGATCAGCAATCAGCGGCAAAGATGGCGGCTTGATGACGAAGTATTCAATCGCCAATAGGGAATAAGGAAGAGGTGGTAATTGAAAGATAATTGGCTGGGAGGCGTGGACAATCGGAAACGGGGATGAAATCAAAAAGTAGTGGGGACAAAAATTGGAACTTAGGAGCGGAGGAAATAGTCAGTCTTCAAGGAGTACAGGATAGAAGAAGTCAGGGGAAAAGGGTTGGTCTGGGCTCTGAACGGAGTAGGAGCCAGGAAGCCAACTGGATCGGTATAGAACGCCACCAGTGACGACCCGACTCCAAGACCAGCGCCACAGCTCCAGACCCTCCAGAGAAGGAAGACGGGCCAAGCAGGTCCAGGGATCCCAAGGAAGGAAGACGGCCAAGCAGCTCCAAGGACCCCCCAAAGAAGGACGACGGGCCAGCAGCTCCAAGGACCCTCCAAAGAAGGAAGACGGGCCAAGCAGCTCCAGGAGTCCCAGAGAAGGAAGACGGCCAAGCAGCTCCAAGGACCGCCCACAGAAGGAAGACGGACCAGCTCCGAGGCCCGGGGACGAGGACTCCACCGCACCGACGACCACTCGCGCACCCACAAGGAGAACGGCGGAGCACAGCCGAGGGACCACACCGACCGACACCGCACCGGCCACGAATCCGACGGACGGCGGAAGAAAGGTCTACTCCAGGGGTATGTCAACTCACTCTCAGTCCGGTGCACAGCATTAGGTCCCGAACGGTCAAATTAAATAATTGATGAAGCATTTCTAGATTCCCTTTAGTTAAATAAATAAACAAAGGCAATAATCTCTAAAGCGAACAGCAAGCATAAATGAAGTAACCAAATATCAAGAATAAAGTTATAAGTAGGTTAGTGAAGGAATAAATTAAAGAATAAATAATTGTATATAAAGTAATAGATAAATTTAATTAAAGCCCCAGCTTAGAGAACGAAGAAAACCCCAAGTAGGAACTGTATCCAAAAACTGCCGTTCAAGGTATTAAATAATCTATTCCTTTCAACATTTGTAAATATTAGAGGCTAAGACATGATTTCATTTTTAGGGTAATTCGTATAGTAACTTTGTTTGTGGAATTGAATTCTTAAAAGCCCAAGTTTGATTTAACGATATCATTGTTTGTTTTATTGCTGTAAATAATTAATGGTCAATTAACTTATGAGTTAAAATATCCTCAGTGACACTCACACATCGGACGCTCCAGTTGTGCGCGAAGTAATTTACCGAACTCTTACTTCATGAGTGTTGAGTAAACGAAGAACTAGCCCCAGTAGTTGGGTGGACTCTAATTCATGTAAATACATTTCGCTCACTGCAATTGAAGGGCATAATCATATGTTTCACCTGTGCACCATGTTAGTTTAGTTATAGTTGTGTTATTAAAGTCTGTTTAATTGCTTGATCTGAGTTCATTCAATTGCCTTCCTGATACTCTCACTATACTGTCAAGCGAGTCAAGCTATTTCAGCAGTGTATTTGTAACAGAGCTCACGCTACCCAGGCGAAAGCTTTATAGTTCATATACATTAATGACAATATGGTTATATTTTTTCGACAACAATGTTTTATTTAAACCCTGATTATTTTCCTCATATGTTTTCAGTATAGAGCCTATTTGTGAACCTTTATAAATAACTAGCTGTTACCTGGCATGCTTTGCAATATGCCAACTGAATTTTTGCCCTTCAATACCGTTTGTTAACCTTGGAGCTCATTCGCTACGCTCACTCACCGCAAGCCTAGAATACCATCCTCTAGGTCTTTTATTACTAATTTCCTTCCAATACTTTACATGAGAACAGCTGTTTATAGAATGTACTCTGAATAAATATTTTTTGCCATAGGTTGTGTTCATAAACAGTTCAGATCAAAATCTCCAAAAACCAGACATGGTTGCGATTGTGACCATTCCATTGGGCAGGGTCGAGCTGCGCCGATGGTCAGTCAGAGTTATATAAACCAGGATCGAGCTGCGCTGATGATCAGTTTGGGATATGCCTTCTATTCGCTGCTTGATAATGTTAATAATTATTACATTTACGTTTACCCATACTGTATAAATATTTAAAGTCAACTGAAGAACTGTTTGTTTTGTCACAGAATATTTTTTGCCTATTTCTTCTTTTTAAGGTTGGTTTTGCATTAATGAATGAAATTTTACTGCTTAAAGTAATGTGGTTCAAAAGTTATAAAGTCACGGAACGTTAGTGAAACCCTTTAAGTATTAGCGCCAGATACAATTAATAAATTTATCATAACTATAACAATATTCACAGTTCACACCAGTGTTGAGTTGTCGGCCACATACAAAACATCTGTTTTCTGGCCTGGAAATAGTCAGCAACTTAATGCATTTAATGGAGCATTTAAAAAATGCACCGAATAATATTTACTCATTTTTTTCATCAGACTGCATGCTAAACAATCTTATTCTGGCCTCTGTTATTTATTGTAGCCTTTTAAAAGCACAACATATAAAACATCTGTTCACTTATTTCATGTGCTAACCTCTTAAGAGTTGTCTACCAACAGTGGTTCTAATACTAAACAAAAAAGGAGACATTTTAAACAAATTTACAGTATGATTGACTTAAGTGCATTTTTATGCTTAATCACAATTTACGTAAAATAACCATACTATTGAGCACAGAAAACCCTCTTTTCGCCTTAGTGATAAAAACTAATATTTATACAGGGCTTTTCCCACAGTTTAAATACCATACCAACATACCAATCAAAACGTTTAATTTATATTTTATATATATTTAAATAACTTACCTGCCTCGTTATGTTACCTATATTGGGTTGGAAGGAATTAGTAACAGCGTGACAGAAAAACATAAGGAAACCGGCCACCCGACTGACCATTGGCGCAGCTCGACATCTCCCATTCCATTACGGTCCTGGGGCTAAGACCTGATGGCTAGGGGCCATCCATAAATTACGTCATCTAATGTAATGTAATGGGGGGGGTCCAGATTAAATATGACGGTAGGGTGATCAGGGCCGCCGAGAGAATTTTCGGGGCCCGGGTAAGACTTCCGGTGTGAGGTCCCCCCTCGCTCGGCCCATATCCCTACCTGCCTTCCATGGTCAAACCACATACAATATACACATTTCTTTGGACATTTATTTTGTATTAATGCACACAATCTGCTTTCTTCTCTTTAGTGGTTCATAATAATATTTTATTAGAATTATTGTTATATATATATATCGTATGGCATTAATAGAATTCTATATATATATATATATATATATATATATATATATATATATATATATATATATAGAATTATTGTTAAGTACAAGTAATAAATGTATTTAGGTATACAGTAGGCTCTATGTGAAATATTGTATCAAACCTGCACTTTGGCTGGGTCCAAGAGTCCGTATTGGAGATGTACCACGTGGTTTTAGGCCTAAGTAACCTGAAATGGCAAAGCTTATAGGGAAAATTTAAAATACAATTTGTTTTAAAATTGTTTGTCAGGCCTAATTACCTTTGTTTTGTTTACAACTGTTTTAACGTCTATTGAAATAATCTGAAGAAACCCCGCTAATTTCAATCAAACGCAGAAATATTCAGGAATTGTAAAATTTTGTTTTTGGATGGACGATAGACTTCGTGAACTGATAAGGGTGCACCACAACATCACGTCTACAGATGGACTGGTGGTGCGAGCACGGTGGTGTTGGTGTAGCTCTCCAATAACACAATTAGCTCACAATTAAACTGAAAGAATACAGGTGGTGAAATTTGACATGGACGATTCTCTTTGTCCATAGGTGCACCATAGGTCCATAGGTTTTGCAAATATAGTTTTTTAAGCTCTTTAGGGCTCCACCCCACTTGACTTCAAAATTACTTTAGGACCACCGGGGTTGAAATTTAATGGTCGATTCTCTTTACCCATAGGTACTCACTAAGAAACAATTTTGCAAATGTAGTTTTTTAAGCACTTTAGGGCTCTGCCTCACATAGAAATTACTTTAGGACCTCCGGAGCTGAAATTTGACATGGACGATTCTCTTTGCTCATAGGTACTCGGAAACGGTTTTGCAAATATAATTTTTTAAGCTCTTTAGGGCTCCACCCCACTGGACTTCAAAATGACTTTAGAACCACCGGGTTTGAAATTTGATGGACGATTCTCTTTACCCATAGGTACTCTTTAAGAAACGATTTTGCAAATAAAGTTTTTTAAGCACTTTAGGGCTCCGCCTCACTGAACATTGAAATTACTTTATTACCTCCGGAGCTGAAATTTGACATGGACGATTCTCTTTGCTCATAGGTACTCAATAGGAAACGGTTTTGCAAATATAGCTTTTTAAGCACTTTAGGGCTTCACCCCACTTGACTTCAAAATTACTTTAGGGCCACCGGGGTTGAAATTTGATGGACGATGCTCTTTACTCTTAGGTGCTTACTAAGAAACAGTTTTCCAAAAATAGTTTTTTAAGATCTTTAGAGCTCCCCCCCACTGGACTTCAAAATTACTTTAAGGCCACTGGGGTTGAGATTTGATGGACGATGCTCTTCACCCATAGGTACTCACTAAGAAACGAATTTGCAAATAAAGTTTTTTAAGCACTTTAGGGCTCAGCCTCACTGAACATTGAAATTACTTTAGGACCTCCGGAGCTGAAATTTGACATGGACGATTCTCTTTGCTCATAGGTACTCACTAGGAAACGGTTTGCAAATATAGTTTTTTAAGCTCTTTAGGGCTCCACCCCACTGGACTTCAAAATTACTTTACGGCCACCGGGGTTGAAATTTGATGGATGATGCTCTTTACCCATAGGTACTCAATAAGAAACGATTTTGCAAATATAGTTTTTTAAGCACTTTAGGGCTCTGCCTCACCGGACATTGAAATTACTTTAGGACCTCCGGAGCTGAAATTTGATGGACGATGCTCTTTACCCATAGGTACTCACTAAGAAACGATTTTGCAAATATAGTTTTTTAAGCACTTTAGGGCTCCGCCTCACTGGACATTGAAATTACTTTAGGACCGGAGCTGAAATTTGACATGGACGATTCTCTTTGCTCATAGGTACTCAATAGGAAACGGTTTTACAAATATAGCTTTTTAAGCACTTTAGGGCTTCACCCCACTGGACTTCAAAATTACTTTAGGGCCACCGGGGTTGAAATTTGATGGACGATGCTCTTTACTCTTAGGTGCTTACTAAGAAACAGTTTTCCAAAAATAGTTTTTTAAGATCTTTAGAGCTCCCCCCCACTGGACTTCAAAATTACTGTAAGGCCACTGGGGTTGAGATTTGATGGACGATGCTCTTCACCCATAGGTACTCACTAAGAAACGATTTTGCAAATAAAGTTTTTTAAGCACTTTAGGGCTCCGCCTCACTGAACATTGAGATTACTTTAGGACCTCCGGAGCTGAAATTTGACATGGACGATTCTCTTTGCTCATAGGTACTCAATAGGAAACGGTTTTGCAAATATAGCTTTTTAAGCACTTTAGGGCTTCACCCCACTGGACTTTAAAATTACTTTAGGGCCACCGGGGTTGAAATTTGATGGACGATGCTCTTTACTCTTAGGTGCTTACTAAGAAACAGTTTTCCAAAAATAGTTTTTTAAGATCTTTAGAGCTCCCCCCCACTGGACTTCAAAATTACTTTAATGCCACTGGGGTTGAGATTTGATGGACGATGCTTTTCACCCATAGGTACTCACTAAGAAACGATTTTGCAAATAAAGTTTTTTAAGCACTTTAGGGCTCCGCCTCACTGAACATTGAAATTACTTTAGGACCTCCGGAGCTGAAATTTGACATGGACGATTCTCTTTGCTCATAGGTACTCACTAGTAAAACGGTTTGCAAATATAGTTTTTTAAGCTCTTTAGGGCTCCACCCCACTGGACTTCAAAATTACTTTACGGCCACCGGGGTTGAAATTTGATGGATGATGCTCTTTACCCATAGGTACTCAATAAGAAACGATTTTGCAAATATAGTTTTTTAAGCACTTTAGGGCTCTGCCTCACCGGACATTGAAATTACTTTAGGACCTCCGGAGCTGAAATTTGATGGACGATGCTCTTTACCGATAGGTACTCACTAAGAAACGATTTTGTAAATATAGTTTTTTAAGCACTTTAGGGCTTCACTCCACTGGACATCAAAATTACTTTAGGGCCACCGGGGTTGAAATTTGATGGACGATGCTCTTTACTCTTAGGTGCTTACAAAGAAACGGTTTTGCACATATCGTTTTTAAGCACTTTAGGGCTCCGCCCCACTGGACTTTAAAATTACTTTAGGGCCACCGGGGTTAAAATTTGATGTACGATTCTTTTAGTTCATAGCTACTCACTAGGAAACGGTTTTGCAAATATAATTTTTAAGCTCTTTAGGGCTCCGCCCCATTGGACTTTAAATTATTTTAGGGCCACCATGGTTGAAATTTTACTTGGACATGCCTCTTTGCTAATAGGTACTCACCAAGAATGGTTTTGCAAATATATTTTTCAGTAGGGCTGTGCTCCACTGGACTTTAAATTAAGTTAGGGCCTCAGGGGTTGAAATTTGACATGGACGTGCCTCTTTGCTCATACTTGCTCTTGCATTTGCATTACAATCAATAAGATACAAGGCAAACTTTGACTATTCTGGGTTTAAATTTGCAAAATGCCTGTTTATACTTTGGCCTTACAGTAATATTAATATACTTACTTTCTATGCCATTGACTTTTGTTACATTAAAAAACTTAACTTATCTTTTTTTTTTGTTATATTAAAATAGCTTTATTTATGTAAACAACTTAATTTGAGCGCAGCAACGCGCGCCGGGTAACTTTTTTTTTTCATTTGGTGGGGCCAGGTAGTAATACCTTTTTCTAACTCGGCCTGAAAGGCCTATTGTAGCACCCCTTATGTTTATCAATATGTCAGATGAAGGCTCTTCGCGAAGCCTAACAGCCGGTTTATCTCCATCTCCCTTATTTCCTCTGGCTTTAATGCAACCTTTCCTAGGAATTTCAACCTTCTCTGAGAGATGGCCGGACAGTCCAGCCATAGGTGTTCGGCGGATTCTACCTCCATTGTACAGAATCTGCATCGATCGGATTGACTAAGTCCGATTGTCTTGAGATGTTTATTCAGTGGCCCATGACCAGTTAGCATCCCTATTAGAAGACTGATTTCCCTTTTGTTTAGGCTAAGCAGTTCCTTCCACTTCTTGTTAAAAGGGTCAATCAGTATTTTTGATTGTCTCCCTCCTGGGAAGTGGTTCCAGGCTTCCTGTTTTTGACCTTACTCCCAGGAAAGGATTTTGTTTTATCCTATGCACAGGGGGACACCACAGAAGGGCCCTATTAGCTGTTCGTCTGAGCCCTTTCTTGCCAGAGCATCGGCCCTTTCATTGCCTTCATGCCCGGAGTGTCCCGGTATCCAGCCTAGCTGTACCTGATTGTGCTCCGCCAGCGCTTTTAGAGCGCTCTTGCAGCCTTGCACTGTCCGTGAGTCTATCACGAACGAGTCTAGTGCTTTTAAAGCAGCTTTACTATCTGAGAGGATAAGTATTTTGCCTCTCCTTAGCCCTCTTGCCAGAATGTTCCAAGCCTAGCATTCAATCGCTAGGACCTCTGAAATACCGTTGCCGTGCAGCCTAGGGCCTGTGAGATGCTGGTTCTATTGCCATACACTCCTAGCCCTGATTTGTTGTCCTTCTGGCTGCCATCTGTATAAAATACAAGGCGTGCTCCGCCCATGTTGAGGTTGTCCTTTTGCCAGTCCGCTCTCTCACCCACAGTGACCTGGTAAGGTTTCTCAAAGTCATATTTCTTGACCATCAGATCTGGGATTCGCAGTTCCATGTCCAGGTTGGAAAATTCCTTTAATATAGACATGTGGCCCGTATCCCTTTGGGGCTTAATTTCGTTTCTGCTGCCCATTTTGAGGGCTGAGATAGCTGCCCTTCTCTTAATCTCTGCTCCGAGTGGAAGCATATCTAGAACTGCTTCTAGCACTACAGTTGGACAGGATTTTGTCGCTCCACATACCCCTGTGCAGGCCAGTCTTTGCAGCTGTTGCAGTCTTTTTGTTACAACTGTCTGTTCAACTTTAGGCCACCACACGAAGGATGCGTATGTTACTGTTGGTTTGACTATGGCCTCGTAAGTCCAATATATTAGCCGGGGGCTTAGGCCCCAGTTTTTACCAAAGGTCCTTCTGCAGGCACCCATAGCTCCTGTACCCTTGGCAAGTGCGTAATCTAAGTGTTTGGACCAGGTTAACTTTCGGTCTAGGATTACTCCTAGGTATTTGGTTTCCTTTACGTCCTTGACACTCATTCCTCTTATCGTTGGGGGGGGGAGATGCTAGTTCTTCTCTTCCTTGTGAACGTGACCAGCTTGGTTTTTTCCGGGTTTATGGTCAGTCCTTCCCCGCTGCACCATTCATCGATGAAGTTCACCGCAGTTTGGGTTAGGTCCTCTATAGTTCCTTTGTGCTTCCCTCTGACGGTGAGGACTAGATCATCGGCAAAGGCTTGCAGATCTATGTCCTTCTGTTCTGCCTTTTTCAGCAGATCGTCGACCACCAGTGCCCACAGAAGGGGGGAGAGCACTCCTCCTTGGGGGCAGCCCCTCCTAGCCCTAACTGTCACTGTGTGGTCACCTTCTGAGGCTATGATTTCCCTGGAGTGTAGGAGAGCCATTATCCAGGAGGCAGTGCCCTTTGGAATTCCTTTGTCCATTATGGCTTCCTCAATGGATCGGTACCCTACATTATCAAAAGCACCCTGAATGTCCATAAAGACCCCCGCAAGGATCTCTCTGTTTGCCAGTGTGTCTTCTATTTTTCCCACTAGGCTACTTAGCGCCGTTGTAGTTGATTTTCCCATCATGAATGCATGTTGTTTCGCACTTAGAGGAGACCTTGAAAGGATCTCATCCCTGATGTGTCGATTTATTACCTTTTCCATCGCCTTTAGCATGAATGATGAAAGGCAGATAGGCCGGTAGGATTTGGGCTGGGCTGGATCCCTCCCTTTTTTCAAAAGGAACACCACCCTTGCCTTCCTCCAATTCTTTGGTATGTGTCCTAGGGCATAGCTGCCCTTAAAGATTGCCACTATGTAGTCTAGTAGGATTTCGATCCCTTCTTGAAGTAGTGCTGGAAAGATGCCATCCCCGCCTGGAGACTTGAAAGGGCTGAACGAGTTTACTGCCCATTTCACTATCTCCGTTTTGAACATCCTGGCAGCAGTTCTTCTTGACCTTGCACATTCTAGTAGGGAATTTCTTTCCGAGGGGAGCCAGTCCATGTTGCCATCGACCGGGGTGCTCCCTGGGAAGTGAGTACTCATTAAAACCCCTAGAGTCTCCTTCATGTATGTGTTTTGGCCTGTTCCTGTTGTTAATGCCCCCAACGGATTTGAAGATTCCTTCTGTAGGGCTTTTTGTAGTCTAGCTGCTTCTGGTAGGTTTTCTAACCTTTCACAGAACCGCCTCCAGGAATTCCTTTTGGATTTCCTGATTTCTTTATTGTACTCTGTAAGAGCCGCGGCATAGGGGGCTCTGTTGCCTGTCCTTCTGCTTATGTTGGAAAGCTTCCGCAGCTTTTTCCTCATGCTGTTAAGCCTCTCGTTCTACCAAGGCACATCTTTTGTGGTCCTTTTAGTCCTGAGAGGACAGTTATCTTCGTAGGCCTTGGTGATTGCTCTGCCTACTGCCTCCGCCATGTAATCGAGACTGTCTGTTGTCTTGGCCTGTTTGGCCTCTATGACAATCTCGTTTTGTAAGGTTTCAAGGTAGCCCTCCGAGTCTGTGGAACTGGGGACCCTGTAAGTTAGACTCATCTCCGTTTGAGCCTCCACATCGAACCTTATGTGTTTATGGTCCGACAGCGAGGTCTCACCAGAGACATGCCACCTCTTTGTCAAGAGGTTGTTAAGGTTGAGCGTGAGAGTGAGGTCTAGGACCTCTTCTCTTACTCTGTTTACAAAAGTAGGTTCGGACCCTAAATTCTCTGTTTGTAAGTCAACCTTAAATATGTATTCTAGGAGATCCTTACCTCTCTCGTTGGTATCGGTGCTCCCCCAGATGGTGTGGTGTGCATTCGCATCGCAGCCAAGGATCAAGGGCAACCCTTTCCTGTTAGCATACTGCACAAGTTGTTCCACCCCCGTTGGAGGGCATTTATCCCCTGGGTTCGGAAAGTAGGCTGAGGCAACTAGTACCTTTAGCCTACCGGACGCAGTGTTGAGGTCAATCAACACCGTGGCTAAGTCCCTGTTTGTTAATTCTGGAACAGTAAAACAATAATAATAATAATAATAATAATAATCATTTTATTGCAGTTGACAATTACAGGAATTGTATTGCAAAAGTCATATGGTTCAATTAGAATATAAAAATAATAATTCAATTTTGCATTCACTCAGCCATTCAAACATACAGAGATACATTCGTTCAGTTTCCATTCATTCGCCAATGATATAAAACCCCTCTCAGGCACCGGGCTTTAATTTTGCAAAGGGTGTGTTTTTTCAAGTTGGTGTCTCCCAGCAATCATGAGCCAAGAACTCGCCCACATCGTAGAACGCCCATGAGGCAAGAAAACGTTTTAGGCGAGTTTTAAATGCCTTGGGCATTAGTGTGGTTTTGAAGGAGCCTGGCAACTTGTTGATCAACTGGACGCCAGCTTGGGAAGGCAAGTGTTCGAACACTTCCGTTCTGTGACGTCCAATTCGGAGGTTATCCCTGCCTCTGGTGTTGTGGTCATGGATGTCTCGGCCCCTTGATAGGGCACATTTGGACATACAGTATGTTACTGTTTCCAGGATGTAGAGACAGGGTAATGTCAACAGTTGCAGCTCTTTGAACGCGGGTTTGCACGACTCTCTTTTTTTTAATTTTGAAATTATTCGGACTGCCTTTTTCTGGAGTCTGAATAATCTTGTAAACTCAGTTTTTGAACTTGTTCCCCAGAGTACTACTCCATAAGAAAGATGGGGGTAAATAAGTCCGTAATACGCCGTCAACAAAACTTGTTTTGGACAGTATTTGGACAACTTTTTCAAAGCAAAAATCCCAGAGGACAATTTTGAACAAACGGATTCTATGTGGGTGTTCCATGTCAGCCCTCGATCTTGTAAATAAAGAAACAACGTGTATTAGGTGATATTAAGATACATGCTCTTGGATTAACACTTGATCTATCGTATATCAGCCTACCCACCTGTGTCGGGAGTCATCTAATTGTTCCTCTTGCGACCCAGGGTTCTTGGAGAAGGGCTAAGTCCAACCCTTCATTGGCGAATCTCCTGCTCAGGACTGCTGCTGCACCTTTGGCGTGATGGAGATTTGCCTGGATCACCTGAAACATCAATGTTGTCTCCTTCGATCGGAGGGGTCGCTGTCCCCCCTCCTTTCGTGAGATCGGGGTCGGTCCTTATCCCAGGATCCTGGGGGTCTGTACCTTCCCTTTCCTCCCGATGCGTTTGAGGGACCACGCAGCCTCTCTTCTCTCTTTTCAGGCCTTGATTTCCTTTCAAAGAGTGAAAAGTGGCGAGAGCCTAAGTTTTCACTTCTTTCTCTTTCGCCTTCCTTTCCTTTTGGTTTGTCTGTCACATTTACCCCAGCCGGCTCCTGTTGTTGAGGTGTTACCTGCTCTGGGGTGTCCTGTGAGGCAGACGTGCAAGTTGTTGTGGTAGAGGTCGTTTCTGCTCTTTGGCTCACACCCATGCTACCTTCGTTGGAGGTCTCCCCTGTTGGTTTTGTAGGGGGTTGCCTAACCTCTTCTTCCGCACCTTTGCTCTTGAGTTTGAGCTGGATTGAGCCAAACTTGTAGAAGGCCCTGGTCGGCCCTTCCTTCTCAAGCTTGGCTGCTGTTGCTGCATCGATTGCCAAGACTAGTTGGACAGTCTTTTCAACAACAATTCTCTTAAGAGCCCTCCAGCCTGTGGCAGGCAAACCGCTGTTTTGCCTTTCCAGGTACTGCAGGATCTCTTCTGTTGAATGTTGGCTACTGTTTGGGAAGAAAGCCGTGAGGACTTTGGTTTTCGGGATTTCTCCCTCCGCCACTACCTTTAGAGCTGCTCCTTCCCATGAGCCTAGTTGGTATTCTTTTGACTTGAGCCACCTGGCGGTCTCTTCGTCACTGCAGACTAGGACCATATGTCCCTGTCTGCTATGGATACTGTGGAAGCCCGGGTGGACACCCTCGCTTACCGAGTCCAGTATCAGCTTCAGGATGGTTTCCTGTATTGCTTCTTGTTGCTCATTGGTGAGCAGTACCTCCGGGAAGTTAGGGTGTAGGATTCCCATTCTTACTCCTTCGGTAACTTGTTTGTAGGAGAGTTTTTTAGGTTGGACGTGGTCTCTCCGTGAAGAGGAGTCCGCCTTTCAATTCTCTCCTACTTTTGTCCTTTTGCTCCCGTGGGCCTCTTCAGGAGTGGTGTTTTCTGATCTAGGTCTTTTCGGCCTATTATCAGAGTCCCTTCGTGGTCCCTTCGGCATTGGTTGAATGCATAGGATGTATGCCTCTTCTTCAGAGTGTCCGTGGTTTTTCAACCATTTGAACCTCTTTCTTTGGGCTCCATTGAGGCGTGGCTTTCCAGCTAATTTCATCTGTTTAGCCTTTTCCTCAATTTCTTTGACGTTTGTCGCGTCATCATCTAAGAGGTGTTCCTCTTCTGAATTTGTTAATAAGTCGCCCATCTGAGACTCGACCTGGGGGGTCGCTTCCGCCTCTGAAATAGGCTCCTTAAGTTCCGAGGAACTGGGTATTTGAGGCTGTGAAGCCTCTGAAAGTTGGTTTGGGTTTGGTTGTGTTGTGTCCATTGTGGTCCCACGAGTAGCTAGGGAAAAGACGGTCGATCCAAGCAGAGCCCCGCTTGCTTGGACAAGGCTGGTTGAAACTGGATGTCGCCCGGTGTCCAGAGTCCGCATACTAGAGGCCAAGCTCCCCCTTGACCACGCAGCCCTCGGCGTATGACGTTCCACCTTGGCTTGGGAGTGAATTTGAAGGGAAATGAAAATAAAGACGAGTAAAGAATAGTTGAAGCAGATTTTTGAGTCATAGGACTCGATAGAGAGGGTAGTATGAAAATAGCGGAAAGAAAGATATAGAATAGAAGCCTGCCAGACTGGCACCCTGACTCTGAGAAAAAAAAAAAAAAAATACACTGTTTGGCTTGAAGAGCCTTGAAGAGTTGAGTCAGGGAGTTCCCAGGTTGGACGCGCACAATTTTGCCTTTTGAGTGGGAGAGTAGGAAGGCAGTGCTTCGTGGACGTTCTGGCTCGGCACATGTGGGTATGCTTGAAGAGCGTAATACCCACTTCCAACCCTGCGCCGGGTAACTGCTAGTTATAAAATAATTATTTAATAAAATGCATTAGACTATTTTTAGGTGTTATTTTAGAGTTTTTTTTAGTTTATTTTTCCATTGAGAAGAAAAAAATTCATCTGAAGGTAAATCCAGATTTGATTGGTCATTGTTTTTAGTTTATCAGGTAGACGAGGAGCGTACTGAAATAAGTCGTATTTTTAAAACTTCCGATTCTATAAATAATGTGGTACTACAGTGGTTTGTAAATGAAATCATCCGGTTTGAATAGTTCTTTCAACAAACTACCGCCAAAATGGAGTTCCTAAGTTTATTTTTTCATTGAGAAAGTCATTTTTGCTTTATTGCAGAATGTAAATTCAAATTTAATCGGTCAATGTTTTTAGTTTATCAGGTAGCGTTCATCGTCAGACCAGGGTTAGTATAAAAAGCATTATTTTTAATTAAAAACAGAGGTTTGTTAAAAATTACGTCATTTTTCTGAGAAGGGGGGTTCAGACAAATTATGATGGGAGGATGATTTTAGGGGGACGTCCAAAAATGGCCAAAAAGCGATGACGTAATTTATGGACGGCCCCCTATACATAAACTACTGGCTTACAAACAGGGGCGAGCCCAGGATTCAATTTGGGGGGGGGGGGGGTATTTTTTGCGGAGGGGTAACACCAGGGGGTTTGGGGAATATGGAATACCCCCCAAGAACACGGCGGGTGCGGGGGGCCTCCCCCGGAAAATTTTGGGATTTTCTAAGCTAAACGGTTAGTTTTAGTGAATTTCGAAATGTATATAATTATACTGCCATATTCTTTTAATGGAAAGAAAAAATAATACAGTGTTATACTATTTAAACTAGGCCTACTCAATTATAGTTGGTGGATTAAAAAATAGATCCGATTTGATTGTTAAATTGCTTCATAAATAATGTAAAGCAGCTGATTAATTGGAAAGAAATACCAATTAAAAAACGACATTTTATATGTTTCACACCATCACACCAATTATGTAGCGCTCCACTCACCGTGATTGGAGATGGATCCTTCGAGTATCGACGGGCAACGACTCATTGTCATTAATGTATATGAACATTTTTTATAGTTACCCAAACAGTCCCCCACTCTGGGCTTAGTGACTCCCCATTTCATCTATAGTGGGTATATAGACACATTATCATACAAAAAAAAAAAAAAAAAAAAAAAACCAAGTCTGGTCAAATACATACATGTCGTAGCCTTTCACTGGCTCTTAGACTGATATCTTTAATGTTTACACAGTTCCAAACATAAATCTTACAAAATTTGCAAATGCAGAAGACAGCTGATCAGCTAATTAAGAACACGCATATTATCTCCATCCTATCCCTCCCACTATCCATTTCTTTTCCATGAGAATACCATGGGATTTAGTGTGTAGGTTTGTTGAAATGCGGGTTTTTATATATATTCGTATTCCCTACTGGGAAATTAGCTGAAAATGTATATTTTACAAAATAGTAATAATTAAATAAGGTTGTATTGTATTATATTATATTACATTTACAAACCACGTTATTTGGCAAACTAAGAACCAAGAAATAAAAATACCCCCGTCGCAGCAGACCTGCGTACTCAGCGAATTTCCAAAGAAATATTGTTTCAACATCAAAGAACATTGTGGCTATCTTATATAATTAATAATCTTTACAAGGAAATATAATATATTTAATGGCATTATATTTCTGAGTATATTATTTTTAATTAATAATTTATATATTAATATTTATATTGCAATAAATGACTTTTTTAACAGTAATAAAAGTGCATATCCAAAGCTTCCATGCAAAAGGAATGATTTGTTTACAAATAACAAAACAAACATTTCAAATTTGACAAATATGCAGAAGACATCTGATCAGCTGATTAGGAACAGATACCTTATTATCTCCATCTCTCTTGCTCCCATTATACACTTATTTTCCATGATAATACCATGGGATTTAGCATGTAGGTTTGCTGTCATGTGGGTTTTTAATCAAATCTTAATTACTCACCACCTAGTGAAGGTTCATAAAATTTTTTATTAAGATATGTTGATAAATAAGCGATATATGACTTTTTAAAGATTTACCCATAAGAATAACATGGGAAACTTGATTTGAATTTTCTCTATAACCAGTTAAGCTATTTTAAAGATTCAAAATACTAAATTGTTTGTTTTTTTAAGCTCTTTTAAATGGTTTTAGTTAAAATTGTTGAATTTTAAAAATTAAGGTCCAAAAATGCCAAAAACCCATTTTTTACCCATTTGAAACCCCATAAAACCCCGTTCCCATAACCTGATCATGCTAGTTTGCGAACTCATGAAAATAGATCTGGTCTTACACCTTCATACCAAATTTCATCAAAATCGGAGGTCCCCTTCAAAAGTTATCAGTACCACGGACACATAGATATATAGATATATAGATATATAGATATATAGATATATATATACATATATATGAAAATGAACGAATGGTGTTTTTGGCTTCTGGGGACCTCAAAATAAAAAAGTAAAGTGGTCCCGGGCTTAGGTCTTACCATGGCTACTACCGTAATAGCGTATTCCCTATAGGGAAATTCGCTAAAATGTTGATTGCTGCTTTTTATAAATTAACATTGTAAAATCAAAAGCAACAAATTTGACTAAAATAATCAAATTTAATGTTTTTGTGTAAGTTTAGGATAAGTTGCCAATAATATTCCAATTCTGATTGGGCTATGTTATCATTCTATTTCTTGATATCCATGATTATTCAAGTTATACATTACAATGAGAAACCATGTCAAAGTCAAATGTGTTGATTTGATTTGACTTACCTTTCACGTAGTGAACGTACCAAGCAAGGTTTTTGACAGAACGTGACAACAGGAATCTGCGTCCATCTGTTCCTAAGCGTTTCCGTGGTGTAGCGGTTATCACGTCTGCCTAACACGCAGAAGGTCCCCAGTTCGATCCTGGGCGGAAACATTACTTTTTGCTGCTACCAACTGGAGACAGGGTGTCTAGTAGTCTTGAAAATCTGGAAAGTCTTGAATTAGTATTGAATTTAACAATGGTCTTGAAAAGTCTGGAATTAGTCTTGAATTTGCCTTCTAGTCTTGAAATTTATAAAAAATTTTAATTATGGAGACGCTTGTGATCGCCGATCAAGATTGCTAACTGGAGACGCTTATTAACCCAATCAAAACGCTTGCAACTGTACACAGTAAATGCTCGCGACCACTGTGCGGAGACGCTGGTATTGACTCTTGATTCAGTGTATACTGAAAAATGGCCTAAAAATGGTGTTAACTATCATTGGCCTACAAGCTAAAGAAAAACAAGGAGAAGCAACATTTTAACTATTAACAAATATATTAAATTTTTACGTTTTCTATAAATTTGATATCACTATTGAATTTGTGGAATTATTTATATTATTTATTTTAATAATAAACTAAACAGCCCTACGAAGGACAGGCACATAGCTAGCTAGTATTTAATAAAAATAGAATTACACACTGGTGCACTATTTAAATTCAAAACATTTTAATTTTCAATGTTGCTGCAGAATTAATATTGATTATTATTAATAAGTTAGAATTTTATGGTTTCATTTTAGTAGTCTTGTTTTTGACAAAAAATATTAAGATTCATTGTATTAGCCGCTGATTTGCTATTGAAGACTAAAATTTATCATCCGCTGAACTGCTATTGGAGATTGAAATAGTAAACACATACCATCTGTCGAACAGCTCAGATTTGTTGTTGTATATTATCACCACATGCTTTGCCTTGAATACAGCATTGTCAAGTGAAATAAGAACATACTATCCATCGAAGGATTGGTATTAAGGATTAAAATAGATAAAACATATCACAAACAGAGTTCAGTTGGTCTATTTTAATCCTTGACCAATCTTTAAATGGATAGTATGTTCTTGTATCACTTGACAATGTCGTATTCTCGGCAAAACATGTAGTGATTATATTCAACAATAAAATTTGAGCTGATTGACGGAAGGTATGTGTATACTATATTAAAACAAATATGTTAGCGGCAACTATATAAATAATTTTGTAAAATGTAAAATAGAAATTAATATGTCGAGTCAATAGTCTTGAAAAAACTAAAGAAGTCTTGAAAAAGTCTGGAATTAGTCTTGAATTTTGAAAGAGAAATAAACTAGACACCCTGTGGAGAAAATTTTCATAGTACTTGTATGTAACGAACATAGAATGCATATTAAATTTGACTAATCTTATTTAGTTACACTAATGTATCCCTCGCTCGAAATCGAGCAATTTAGTTTCCATACTGATAATTAATTATTTGCTCTTACAAAGAATTTTTCCTAAATTAGGCTACCCAATAACTCTTGGTAAAAATTTTCAGTAGGCTTACAACTCACTTTGGCTTCACTTTGCCATCTTAACCAAGATTACATTGGGCTTTCGCTTATTTCAATTAGCTTAACTAGTGTACGCAGGGGCGGATCCAGGATTTAATTTTTTTTTGGGGGGGGGGGGAGGGGGCTCAGTTCACATAAAGAATCTTGAAGGGTGTTACCAAAATAACCCCTAGGCCGACATAAAGTTTAGAGCCCTAGGAGATTTTTTATTTAATCGAGTTTTAATGAAAAGGATTTAAAAATTTCATGGTTGATAAAGTTTCAAAACTAAAATATATACAGTAGAGTTTACTAAAAATAATACTTAATTTCATTACCAACGAGTAAAGTGTAGTTCAGGTACAATGTATTATAGAATTGGAACTAGGTATAAAAAATAACGATTTTAATAGATTTTCTCTTTTAAAAAAATGAACATGATTCCTTTACAAAAACTTCATAGACAAATTTCTCTTATGTTTTTTTATTATGAATACGTCCAAAACTTCTGTTTTCATCATATTGGATATATCCTGGTGCACGTGAAGTAAGGCTAAAACATTCAGCAAGTCTTAGTTCATTGTACTCCGTAGGTTTCCAGTCGCCTTTAGGCAGAAAATGTTCTTTTGAATTTCGAATAAATCTGGAAGTTTATGAAGACTTCCAACCACAGCAATAAATAAATTGAATTAAATTGTCAAAATAAATTAAATAATTAATCTAATTGTATTCTTATATATAAGTGTTTTTATTGTTTCATCTTGAAAGTTTTTTCGGGTTAAATTAGGGCCTACATTTATTTGATTTGATATTTGTAATCCGTTTTTGTTAGAAGTGTGGGTAGCTCAAGATTTTAAAGATAAAATAATCATCATTCGTCACAACAAATTGTGTCAGGTAACTGCAAGTTTGGGGATACTTACCGCATGGTTTGCTGTCATGCATGTTGACTAGTATTGTAATTCAGGGGAGTCGAAAATTAAATTTAACTTATCTCTCTACTGATAATGTAGGTATTATTACCACATTTTTTATTCCTGCTCGTTTAAAAAATTCAAAATAGAAAACGCGTAAGGAAATATTTCATGAGAATTAAATACACATTAACTATGAAAATAAAATCGCTGGAAGAAAACATTTTACTTGATCTTACTCAAATATACTCGTATATTAGTATACGTGTTGCTCGAAATCGAGCAATTTATTTAAGTACAGTACAAATGTTACTTTAGCTCTAAATCAATGACATCCGCCCAATCCAATAATGTGAATATCTTTAATCCCCAATAACTACACGTATTTACAGCTGATTATTAACAGATGTTTCAAATAAATGCTTTATTCAGTCTCCAATGTTATTTAAATGGGAAATTTTGAGATTTCAATGTTGGATAGCGCCTTTATTTTCAGTCCGATTCTCATAATGTTATGGCGGAAACAACTACAGACCAAGCCCTATCCAACGACACCAAAAACTTGAAAATCGGTTGAAAATTGTAGGAGGAGTTCTCAAGACAAAATACCCCCGTCGCAGCAGACCTGCGTACTCAGCGAATTTCCAATGAAATTTTGGTATTTTTTTCTATTTCCCCATAAAATCCATGACAATGAGAGTATGTAGGTTTGCCGCCATATGGGTTTTGTTGGTAAATGTAAAATAAACCCTACCTAGTGAATGTACATACCAAATTTTATCAAGTTATGGTGTTATTTTCATTTTCCCCATAAACCCCATAGGGGTGAGTACGTAGGTTTGCCGCCATATGGGTTTTCTAAGCAAATATAAGTTAAACGATTAGTAATGAATCTACATACCAAATTTTATCGAGATATGTCAATAAATAAGCAAGATAGAAGGTTTTATTGATTTCCCATAAAAATAACATGGAAAACATACTTTTTGGGTTTTCTCCATAACCATTTAAGCTAGGTAAAAAATTCAAAATACTAGATTGTTTGTTTTTTTAAGCTCTTTTTAATGGTTTAAGTTAAAATTGTTGAATTTTCTAAATAAAAGTAAAAAAAGCCAAAAACCCATTTTTAACCCTTTTGAAACCCCATAAAACCCCGTTCCCATGGTCCGATCATTCTGGTTCGCGAACTCAACCTAGTAGATGCTGGCTTACACCCCTGTACCAAATTTCATCAAAATCGGAGGTTCCGTTCAAAAGTTATCGTGTTCACGGACACATAGATATATATATATATATATATATATATATATATATATATATATATATACATATATATCAATTTGAACGAACGGTGTTTTTGGCTTCTAGGGACCTCAAAACGAAAAAGTATCATGGTCCCGGGCTTAGTTCTTACCGTGACTACTACCGTAATAGCGTATTCCCTATAGGGAAATTCGCTAAAAAACCCTTAGCGTATTAAGTAAGTATAGATACGCGACACATTTTATTTACAAGGAACTCCTCCTACAGTTTTCAACCAATTTTAATGATTTTAGTGCCATTGGTTAGCTCGGCGATATGTTGTTTCTTAAGTAAAGTGGTAAATATCTATCCAAATTAAAGGACTTTAGGAGCCCTTAAAGTTCTAAATCTCTTCATTTGTCAAAATTGATGAGGAAATTTAAAAAAATTTCAAGTTAACAGTTGTAACGAGCAAACACAGTATTTACACCAGCGAGAATATCCGTCTAGTCATACCTTGGAGGAAGCACTGGTTAGGCGGTGTCCTAGCTGGGCGGCGAAATTTTGACGGCGTTGCGTGCGTGCGAATTTGCCGGCCGGTGGAAATTTCAAACGCACTGAGAGGCATGGTAGTGTCCTAGCTGGACGTGCGTTGCGTTGCCGCCGGTGCGTTGACGCTGGTCGTTGCGGCGAAAAGACAAGCATGTTTGTGTTTGGACGTCCGTGCGGCAACTGCGTTACTGCGTCAGTGCGTCTTTGGCTCTCACGGGAGACAGGTGTGAAGGCAAAATGTCACTTGAATTGCTTTAATGTCACTGTAATGAAACTTAAGACTTGTTAATTCTTTGACATTTTTATCTTCATCTAACGGTTAGAGAAATAGAGGCAATTAAACTTCATTTTTGTTCAGTTTCAGTAAGAATAACACGGGATAAACTTTATCTGCCATATCTCCGAAACCATTCAGTAAAATAAAAAATACTAAAGAATAAAAATTTCTTAGAATTATGTTTCAAGAAAATTTTACTCATAAAAATTATCATTGACATATAAATTAACTCCTTTTTAATATAGCGGACAAAGAATAAAATTTCAAAAATTTTAATGTTATTTAAAAAAATGTTCTTTAAACATCAATTTACTTGTGAACTTAGTTACTTGCGACTAACGGTAGCAGTAAATAATTAATTATTAATATTCAAATACAACTTTTTAGAAAAAAATTGAAGGCCTACTTACCTCAACGTCAGAATGAGCCTCTCCTCAATAGAAATAGGACGCATAAAATTTGTAACCTTTAAAAGGAATTCATTCTTCAATTCACTGACAACAAAGTCAAAAGTATCTATTGACATCCTGGTATAATTTTTAAACATCTCAGGATGCTCCCTTAACTTAGGATACAGATGGTGAAATTCACCAAATTACTCTCGTTCTACAAAAATATCATTGGTTGGAGATCTAGTATCCCTAGCTTTTTGCTTTAAATAAGCATAAACACCTGCAGAACTGACAAGTAAATAAAGCTTTCGCTTACTTGCGGACAGCATGTCTTCACTCAACCACTAGCCTACTACACAGCGAATGAGAGCTCGCGACTGCCGCCGCCGCACGAACGCATTGCCGCAGACGCAGTCCCACTGCGGACACCCTTTTGGTCGGTCGTCCGTGCGTCAAACGCACGCAACGCCGGTGCGAATTTTCGCCGCTCAGCTAGGACGCCGCCTTAGGCCTAACAAACTGATTAAAAAGCGTAAACAGTAAAAGTTACCCAAACTAAATAGCCCAATGTCGAGCAACAAATATGTTGCTTGAATATTATGTTTTTTTTATATATATATTATGGAACAAATATACATTTGTTCCATAATATTCAAATGTTTTTTGCATAATTGGAATAAATTTATATATTAATTTGTTCAATTATTACCAAAGTTTTGTTTATGTAAGAGATTTTGAGTGCTTTAAAACGGGTGTGATTGGTTAATGATTTGGCATGTTTATTTTATGTTACTTTTTTTAAATTCACCTCTTTTGTTTTATGTGTTTGGCATATTTCGGAGTTATATGAATCACCATCCAGTGTTTGTGATAATAACTTTGTATGTTGTGAAACCCCAAGACTATTAAATAAAACCTACCCTACCAAGTATTATATTTAACTTTTGTTTAATCATATGTTTTATTATTTAAAATTACCATTGGTTTGTTTACATTTTGTGTGGGTTCTAGAGTTTCAGTATATTGCATTGTTTTATAGCTTTGTCTTTTATTACTTTACCAGAACCAGGTAAACCGATCCTTGCTCGTTATGGTTTTAATTAACTTTTGTTATATTGTGTCATGGTAATCACAAGCTATTCAGTCTACACCAGCCTCTTCACAGATAACGCAGCTGTTAAAAAACTGCTTAAAATTGACAATTGACGTTCCTTTATTTTTGTTTACTTTTAGTTATTTCGTTACCAAAATAGCAACCCATAAGACCAATGTTAAAAATTACGATTTTTAAACTTAAACTAGTATACGAGTTGCTCGAAATCAAGCAATTTATTTAAACACAGTAAAAATGTTACTTTAGCTCTAAATCAATGACATTCGACCAATCCAATATTGTAAATATCTGTAATTACCAAAAACTACACGTATTTACAGCTGATTATTAACATATATTTAAAATACTTTATTCAATCCCAATGTTATTTCAATGGGAAATTTTCAGATTTCAATGGTGGATAGAGCCTTTATTTTTAGTCCGATTCTCATCAGTTTTTGGCGGAAACAACTACAGACCAAGCCCTATCCAACGACATCAAAAACTTGAAAATCGGTTGAAAATTATAGGAGGAGTTCTCAAGACAAAAAAAACCCTTAGCGTATTAAATAAGGATAGATTTAGACTAAATTCGATTTTTCCTGGGATTAAGGATGTTTCTCAACTTATTTTTGGGCCAAAACACTCTTAAATGCAAAGTTTAAGCAAAATCTACCCGCTAGATTTCGAGATCGTGGAACACACATCCCTTCAGACATTGATCGTATTAGGCCTATAGTATAGAATTTAAGTAACTAGGGTCAAAACAGCTATAAGTTTATTGTGATAAGAAAATATTTTCGACAACTTTTGTTTGCATTAAACTCATCGACATGGAAAGATAGGCCTATATGCTTTTCTTATGTTTAGGTATTAAAATGGTTTGCAGACACCTTTACAGATGCTGTAGTCTTACGTATGGAACTGGAAAACTACACTGAAACCTTTTGAAACACAATAACTTTGATCAAACAAAAACGACAAGCGAGAACGTTGTGATACTTCTTCACAACAATCTATGCAATGTCTAGTTCCATCATACGACAAAAGAGCGCTATGGGTTACCTTTAAATCATAAAAACAGCTGTGGTACAATATAGGCGCCGGTACAATTTCGGCTACTCTCCCCTATTTAGGTTTATGAAACTGGGCTGTTTTCCTTCGCCGGGCCATTTTTAGGTTAGGAATCGTAGTTTATTTACCTGAAGTGCAAGTTGCCCATATTGTACCACACCGAGTTGCCTATATTGTACCGGTACAATTTTGGATACAATTGGGTGAATTAACTACTACGCACTATACTTATGCCTATTTCCAAAATAGTAGTTTTCATCACTAGGAGCAAAAGTGGGTCTTTTTGGTGCGTAATCGTGTTTTAAAAACGAGGCGCAGTCGAGTTTTTAAAAACGATTAAGCATCAAAAATACACTTTTGCTCCGAGTGATGAACAACGTTTTTTATCATAATGCGAAATTAGACTTTTGATCATTAAAAATATTAACTATAAAGATGTATTTTCGAGGTTATATTTACAAAGTTAGTAATATGCAGTGTTTACATTTATGTTGTTTACAAACAATGCTCTTTATAACGTTTGAATTTCAAAATTCTGCTCCTCAACATTAATAAATGAATAATAATATACACAGCAAACAGCTGACTTTTCAGTCCTAGGACAATAAAGAATCGGTTTTGGTACAGTTGAGAGAACAAAAAACAGGCTGATTTCGTGCAGAATGATAAAAAAAATATATATGAATAAACAACTAACACACACTGTTGTTGTGTGTTGTAGATGCCTAAAGGGAAATATGGGTATTGGAATGAGGAAGATATGACCTGTGCTTTTCAAGCCTTCGGTAATGGGGATATGGGATTAAATGAATGCTGCAATGCTGCAGGCAGTATGGTATCCCGAAGCCTACTTTACTCCGCCACCTTAAGGGGACTAATGTTAAGGCAGATGATGAAACAAAAGCTTTCGGTCGAGGCAGTGTGTTACCACCAGATTTGGAGAAAGAGCTAGTTGATCACATATTAAAACTAGAGTCGTTGATGTTTAGCCTCTCGATCTATGATGTTAGACGGCTCGCATTTAAAATCGTTGAGCGAAATAACATACCACATAATGTTAACAGAGAATCCCAAATGGCAGGAAAGAAGTGGTTTTATGCTTTCAAAGCTCGCCATAATGACATTATCTCACTGAGAGAACCTC
This sequence comes from Neoaliturus tenellus, assembly GCA_030545055.2. Lineage (NCBI taxonomy): Eukaryota > Metazoa > Arthropoda > Insecta > Hemiptera > Cicadellidae > Neoaliturus > Neoaliturus tenellus. Next base: position 72,233,861 of record CM061537.1, on the reverse strand, counting down.
AAGCAACGTCCATGATGCGCACAAAAGGATTTAACACAGAAAATGTCTACGGATTTTTTGACATTCTATAAAATGACGAGAATAAGATTGATTCAACTCGCATCTTTAGTATCGATGAAACCGGATATTATTGAAGACATGATCCAATGCACAAAATGCAATTAATTCATTAAGCCACGAACTTTGCGCATATGTCAAACCAGGAATCCATTCATTATTTGCATTTATTTGTTAAATAAAAATACCATGTATTTTCAGACTTAATAGCTTCTATTTTCAAAAAATAAATTGTATTCAATAAAAAATTATTAATGGTATTCACAGTAATTTTTTACCCTATACTGATCACTACATTACTATAGGTACAATTAAGGAAACCCATGGTACAATTTAGGCAACTAGTTTTCAAATCGTACCACTTGCAACCTTCCAGAAAATACCGTTTTTTACCACTAACAGCAATTATATCAAATTAAGAAAAATATCATGTGTGTGTAAAAGTATGGTCTTTATCCTAATGCATATTTAACCCAAATATAACGAATATTTTTCAAAATAAAAATCGAAATATGTTATGTGGTACAATATTGGCAACTCTCCCCTACAATTTGTCTTTTAAAATATTGTGCAAAATGAAGTCTTTTGTTCTGAAACTATTGTCGTCATACAGTATTTTCTATGGACGTGGATAAACAACACCAGCACGATTATTAAAATCTGTTTAGTCGACTGGTTGAATTACTCTATCTTTTACACATCCAGATATACGGTATTCATTTTCAAGCAGTGAAATTTTGATTTTTTGTTCATATTTGAAGGGTTTTTACTCGGTGCCATTGATAGCAATGATTTAAAATTATCGTAGCAAACCAATCGATTTGTTAAATTCTAATCGCGTTTATTTACCACTTATTTATTGCTGTGGTTGGGAGACTTCATAAACTTCCAGATTTATTCGAAATTCAATTTTTCTGATCCACCTTTAACTAAGATCGATGTAATTTATATTTTTTAGAGTTTCCAACCTTTATTTTACTGAAAGTGCCCCAGTTGAATTTAATTAAAGGTACAGTCGATTTATGTAATTGAATTAATATAACAGCTAACAAGTTGTATTGCCTTTTGCCTTATGAACCGCTTCTGATTCTCAAAATTATATACTATACAACATTTTTATTATTTATTTTGTAATCACAATGCAAATGGGAAAATTAAAAAATAAATCATAAATTGATTTATTAGTCTATATTTTGTTTACAGTATTGTTATTGAGTTAAAAGTTAAAACAATACCTATTAAATTCCCAGCTCTCGTTTTATAGTATTTAGCCTACTAATAATAATTGTGTGTGCAGATAATACAAACACTTGACTAAGTCGTTCTACATTAAAATGAGTTTGTAAAAAACTATAATTAATTTTCTTATATAATTACGGTTATCTGCGGAAAATGAAACTATGGGACATGTCTAATAAAGAATTTGTTTAAGAATAAATGCATTTATTTTTCTAAAAATCACCTTTCATGAGCTCCTAAACAAGTTTTTTGGGCGAGTATTCTCACCAAATAAAACTTATATTTATTCTCTCCGGCGAGTAAATTTCCTATTCCCCTCGTTCGCCATCGAAACTTATCAATCAGGCCACTTAGTCCGCCATTTTCGCCCCCTCCCACTCCCCCCGGCTGTCCATCAAGCAGTGACAATAAACAAGTATATCGAGAGTGTATTTTTTGCAATCCGGCGGCGCGGCGCGTGGCCCGGGGCTTATCGTCCGGACCAGTCCTCCCCCAATCAAATTTGCTGGTCTCTTCATTGTCAGCCCCCCGAAAATTACAAAAAAGTCCCCTCCGCATTTGGGGGCACGCGCCACTGTCGCATGTCTTGTTTTTTGGACGGTCAAGTTTTTCTTCAAATTACTGGTTATTATTTATGAAGTGACGATGACTTAGCGGATGAAGTACGTTCTGCTACTCAATCTTGCCCCGCCTAGTGGTTTTATAATCTAATTTTGTGCTAAAAAAGAATAGTCATGTTAAATGAGATAACCCCTCAATTTAACATACATATTCATCGACCAATAATTAACGATAAGAAGATAAGGCTCCGACAACAAAAATGCACCTATGCTACGTCTTTAACTAAACGCAATAAAAATTAGATTTAATTATTTATTGATTGGTTTGGAAGTACAACGAAACCTTTTGATCGAGGCAAACAAGAATTTAGCATACAATTCTGGCGTTTATTTATTTCAGTAAAAAAATATTCCTTCAGTAATGAAACCAGATATTTAATCATTTTGTAATTTATTAATTATTTTTGTAAATTTCAGGATTAGAATCCCATCTTCATGTCAACACAGAAACGTTAAAATGTCATAAATAATGAGTCATCAACGTTTTCTAATCACTATTTTCATTTTTAAGTTTTTGTTCATGCAGGCCTACCTTGAAATAAACGGTAAAATAGGCTACTTCCTTAAAAATATTTTTAAGAAGACAATCGGGCAATTTTATGGAACTATCCCTGGGCACAATTCCAAAATTTGGGTGGGGTGAAGGCAAAACTGAGGTTCATGATTCATAGGGAAACGCAAAGGCGGGTACCCTTGATGTATATTAGGCTACCAAAAAATAAGGTTTTATTTGAAGGACAATAACATAATCTACTCTGCAAACAGTTGGAATAAGATATTTATTAGGGTTTATGATAACCCACAGTGTGGTCAAATATATAAAAATTCAATGTTTAGGTGTTGTTTCAAAAGGAAGAAACAAAAAAATTTAATATGTAATGGTATGTCAATATTGTGGTAACATAACATAATCAGTATGTGCAAAACATAATCGTTAAAATTTCAGTTATATTATTATCTTATACTCTAAAACAAGCTCTGTTTGTACGGGCAAAGTTTTTTTCGCTCCAAAGATTTTTGATTTTTTGATTGAATATGGGGGTTTTGGCCACCAGAAATCGATTGGAGCTGCTGGTCCCATGGCTAGGAAAAATCCGGTTTTCGCGCTAGAGCACTTCAAAGATAACATGTTATCCTTATCATACCCAAAAACACAAAGTGTTGAGAGGGGTTGCCAAGTCCTAAAAATATATGATATCAAAATTTCTTCCAAGTCAATGACATTGGTTTTAGAATAGCTACTCGACAAATTGATTTGATCTTTTAATGCTTGGTAAACATTCTGGAAAACATTATTATTTTATTTCGAGACCGTACTTGGCCAGCAGATGTATTAACAAAGTTAGACCTTTTACGAATAATATATTACGACTAATGGGAAAATATTAACATTTGGTTCAATGATAAAAACGTACATCTGCTGGCCAAGTACGGTCTCGAAATAAAATAATAATGTTTTCCAGAATGTTTACCAAGCATTAAAAGATCAAATCAATTTGTCGAGTAGCTATTCTAAAACCAATGTCATTGACTTGGAAGAAATTTTGATATAATATATTTTTAGGACTTCGCAACCTCTCTCAACACTTTGTGTTTTTGGGTATGATATCATTATTTTTTATCATATTTGAGTTTTAACAATACAATTTTTAAGTAGGAAAAGAGTTTTGGTTAAAAGTTTCAAAGTTAAACAGAAAACTACGTATTCGTTTGTCTGGTTTTTACACAGAAGTTAAAAATGTGTGAGGAACACTGCAGTTGTCTATAGGATCGAATTTAGCTATTTAACTGCATTAAGAGATTGAAATACATGGACCCATGCTGATACCCATGATTCGTAACGGAAGTGATAGGAGTTATTAATTTGAAGGTCTCTTTAGTTTTGGTTATCAGCCTCCGAATTCCTTTTTACAATCATCAAGATATATAGGAATGAAACAAAATGTTGTTAAAGGCATATACGTTTGTGCAGTGTTGATGTACCAAGTTGTATTGCTTCATCTGTAGTGTTAAAAAAATGTACGGTACTTGTACTCACTAAATAACGCTGCAAGTGAAATTTTCAAACTATATAGAAGTAGAGACAACCTAAGAATAAGTGCAAGTAGGCGTCACGAAGATGCGAGCCTGAATTTTAAACAGTGTTGCCGATTTGTGCCGACCTATCCAGCTGTTGGCATCTGTTATTAATTACTGCAATAATAGGAAAACATGAAAACAAAACAAAACCGATAACATAGCTAGGTAAGGCCGGCCGCACACCGAAACGGACGCGACGCGACGCGACTTAGGTTACGACTTCGCGGGCGAAGACAATGACATATGTTTTATAGTGTATGGGTATTCCATTTATTAATATGTTTTTACCTTTGTTCACGAAGTCGTAATATGCTTTGTCTTGTCTTGTCTTGTCGCGCCCGTTTTGGTGTGCGGCCGGCCTAAGGTGTAAACTAATAAATCAGCTTCCAGCTGTTTAAATTTCCGAGCTCTTGTGACATTCTCCAAGCATACCAGCAGCTTCAACATTCTGTCGATGACGTGACACAATGGTTCAATAAATGGAACTTTTGTTTGAACCCTACAAAGTCAGAAGCGAAGATCTTCACCCTAAGACGACCATTGCTGCCACCTGAAATCATCATAAATAATTCTCCCATAAACTGGAATCCACCTGACCAAGCAGTAAAATATTTAGGAGTGTTATTGGACAAAAAATTAAACTTCAACCTTCATGTAAATTCTAAACTTAATCAAGCGTATTCTCGGCTCTCTATCCTTTTTCCACTCTTCAACAGAAGATCTACACTTCAGACACAATGTGCAATATTAATTTATAAAACTATTCTCCGGCCACTAGTTTTGTATGCCTGTCAAGTATGGGGCCTTTCAATTTCATCTACAAAACTTTCTAAAATACAAATATTTCAAAACAAAGTTCTGCGACTTGCAATTAATTCACCATGGTTTGTTCGAAATTCACAAATTCATCGAGAACTTGGAATAGAACCAATAGCTAATTTCATCAGTAAGTCTACATTAAAATTCTCGCATCGCCTAAATGACGTCCCAGGTGCACAACATTTTGAAATTGGATTACCCCTCCCAAATAGAAGGCTACGCCCAAGACTTTTTCAAGATTTGTTATAGTTTTCTTACCTTCCATATTATTCATATTTTAATAATCTATTACTAATTTTCTATTATCAATTTTATAACTTTGAAAGAAGTGTTTCCCCCCTCTATGAACTTATTTTAGTTACAGGGTGTCTCTAATTCAGAGCGAACCCACAATGTTAATTTACTGTTAAAATTATGTTTTTAGATGTTCTGTGTGTAACACTCTGTATGTTGAACCAGAAATAAATGTTGTTTAAAAAAAAATAGTATACTACATGTCTGCTGTATAACTTCTTTGTGTTCTGGATAACAAGCGGCTTAAGACAATAGTCAAGCTATATTGTTTTAATATTGCACAGCTGATTAAAATAAGGGTTGAAACATTGATGATACGGATACGATTTTTGTTGTAACAGTTCCATTATATCACTCTATTTGGAATATTATTTAATATGAACATTAGTCAACCATGTAACTATAAATTATCAATCAAGGTAAGTTGCAATTATAGCATATTGTGAATTGTTTAATAACTAACTGTAGCAACGCCTGTACATTGCGATGTATGAAACCAAGACCTCACTACACTACAGGCCGGAGTCACCCCCTCCACTCGGGGCCACTACGTCACAGCAGTGGATCGGCTCGAGCGGTGCAAATGCATGGGCTTAAATGGGTTTTTCACGACGCGCCCTCGAATAATCGAAGCTGCTCGCTTAATTTAAAAGTTAAAATACAAGTATCTTATATCACTGTAATCTGCATTAAATGGCGATCACTATGGTGTATCACTTGACTGAGATACTTCTCACTACACTAAGCTACAGAATATTAATTCGGGCGATATGCAGTTTTTATTACAGAAATCCTTTTCTCTTTTGTCTTATTTAGTAAGCAAGTTGAAATATTGTTATGTAATGCAATAGAACCTTTTTAATGCAATCAGTGCAGGCCCTAACCATTATAAAACAAAGTAAAATTACATTTATTACAAATTAAACAATTTTATTTCCTAGCAGTAAATATGAATTTAATTAATTCATCTTATTGACCTAATTCCATTAATAAATAACTAATTTTAAGTCCAACATTTAGGATACGTTTATGAAAACAGAAGTTATTTGACCCTACGTAATTAATTAATTAATTAATTATAATTACGAATAATCCTTGTGATTTCTTACTTATTATTTACCAACGAAAAAACAAAATAAGACAACTTAAATAACAAATCAGAATGTATGAATTTGCGATACAAAAAAAGGAAATGTCTATACGAATGAAAAGTTTTATTGTTTAAAAAATCTTATCTTATACTATAATACGAGGAATGTCTGAAGGGATGTGTGTTCCACGATCTCGAAATCTAGCTGTCAGATTTTGCTTAAACTTTGCAATTAAAAGTGTATTGGCCCAAAAATAGGTTTAGAAAAGGCCTCCATCCCAGGAAAAATCGAATTTTGTCAGAATTTAAGTTTAAAAATCGTAATTTTTAACATTGGTCTTATGGGTTGCTATTTTGGTAACGAAATAACAACGAAAGGTATACAAAAATAAAGGAACATCAATATTAAGCAGACTTTTTGAAACAGCTGTTAACTGTGAAGAGGTATAGTTGGTTGTTGGGGGAAATTTAATAGCTCTAATGACACTATATCAAAACTGAATTAAAACCAACGAGCAAGGCTCGGTTAACCTGGTACTATTGTATTTATTAGATTATAATGAAAACTTATGTCAATTTATTGGATTATATAATATTTAATATATTTGCAAAAAACTAAATGACCATCAGATGTGCTTTTTACATTGTATTTATATTAGTACGGTACTTTAAATAGCTATTTACTTTATCAGCAACGCATTTCATAAAAAGCTGTTAGTGTCCGCAAGTAAGTCATGTGTGGCCCATTGTTCGAAAAACTTCATTATATCTCCGAACTTCTTGTGGTGTACTCTTATCACGGCATATTTTCCTTTTAAACAGATTATTTTGGTACCAACTACAACTAAATAAAAGCTTTTTATTAGATTTAGTTGCTGTCTGGTCCTTGCACGGTGCTGTCTTCGTTGTCGAATATGTCGGTGAATTCAATTAAATAAATACAGTTATTATCAAATCCGTTTGTGTACATTTATTTTTCTTTTAGACTTTCATGAATATTATGATACTAATTGTAATACTTTAATGTATATTGTAATTCTAATCAAAATGTAATTAATGCTAAGACATATTAGGAAAATGTGTATCATCAATAAAAATTTGTATACTAATTAATATATTAATATAATAATTTACTATGTTAATTATTATTTTATAATATAAGCTTATGTGTGGTTTTCCGTCCCAATAAAACAAATGTTTTATTAAAATAACTGTTGTGAAGTAATAATGTTATAAAATGAAAATGTTACACGAATCAAACAAAATTACTCAAACTTTGGATTTCACCAACGAATAAAAAGTAGGTCGACATGAAAATCGATTATAAGTTATACTGTTGTATTCCTTAATTAATGCAGATTACAATGATATAACCTACTTGTATATAAGCTTTAAAGTGTGAGTGGTGGTAAAGGATTAATGAGCGCGCGTCACTGAAATCCCATATAAACGCATGTATTGCCGCGGCTCTGAGCGATCCACTGCTGTGACGTCGCCGCGGCATGACTCCGGCCTGGAGTATAGTGGGGTCTTGATGAAACTCCCACAGTTTCTAGTTAAAAATTGCACTAGTAGCATACAGTTTTTCAGGGATTACAATAATTAAGCCTACCACGCATGTTTTGAGCACTAGGCAGATTAAGCAATAAAAGTTGTTACATCACCACTGCGCTAACATTGCATTTTTTATGGGGCTATCAGTTTTTTTGTCACTTAGGGGGCCTGCCAACCGGGATTATTTCCTACCCAAGAAATGCGTTGGTCCAAACATTCCAAGGGCAATAGGGTGCAACTCTAAAATTAGTCTTGTTCATTTGATGAAAATTTGGAAAATATAACATCAGATTGTTACCTAATATTACCAAAGCTACAACAGTTGAGATCATGAAAAATTCACTAGTTTTGAAGATAAAATATTTTATTTTTGAATTTACTTATACAAATAATTCAAATCAATATTGGCAATAAAACAATTTATTTTACTGGAGGAAAGCCAGCACAATTTTAAGTAAAATAATTTTCTGTGTAAAACAATTTATAAATGTGAGCTGATGAAATAAATGAATATGATAGCAGTGTTTTGAGTTAGCTTATTTTGAAACGGATTTAAATACATTGCCAAACTCCTGCTTTGTTTACGTTTTAAATTTGCGAAGTATAATCAAAGTGCTTTTTGAAAAACTCATATTGGTTTTATTTGGTGATATTTAAATTTAATAAACTTGATCTTTGTACACAAAGGTATGCACTAAGTCGAGATAGGAAACTCCGTGCAAAGTTACATGGAATTCCTATCAGTGGTAAAGGCTGTAGCCCTGTCTAAAATTAAACAACTGTTTGTTGTGTGTAGGAAACTATTTTTATAACAATTTTAGGCTACTTTTGAACACATATATTTTATTTCACTGAGTGTTTTCGAGGTAATCTTAGCGATTTTTACGAGTTCAGCCGATGGAAAACAGGGATTAGTTACATCCTTTTCTTCGCTAATTTAGGAAGTGAAAATTTACCGTATTCAGCTTCGTGTCTAGGCACGCGCCGTCTGTTTCGTTAGGTGTGACTTGGTGGTGAGACATACGATGGACCGTGCCATGGATTTCAGAAAACTCATAAGGATTATTATAATTAAGAGGATTATAATATAAACTGGCTTATTGAAAGTCAGTAGAGTGAACCTTACCAACTTAATCCAAGAATGTCACCTGATTAAATTAAATGAATACTGTAACAGATGTTTTGGCTCGTCTAAATTGTAATATGAACGTCTGCTGCTTTGTTTACCTTTTAAATTACGAAATGTAAACAAAGATGTTTTGTAAAACTCATATTTGATGTATTTTGTTATATTTAAAGTGAATTAACTTTATCTTTGTACACAAAGGTTTGCACTACGTACATATACGACGATTCCTACAAAGTTTCGTGTGATTCCCACCAGTGATAAAGGCTGTAGCCCTGTCTAAAAATGCTTTTTGTGCGTAGGAAACTACATTTCTACATTTCTAACTTTTTTAGGCTACTTTTGAACGTTTATATTTTGCTTCACTGAGGGTTTTAAAAGTAAGTTTGGTGGTTTTTAGTGCTTATTGACCCAGTTAAACGGATTGAAAACGTTTTCCGAATTAGTTATGGCCTATTTGTGCCCTTTTGAGAAGTGAAAATTGGCCGTATTCTGCTTCGTGTCTATATAGGCACGCGTCGTCTGCTTGGTTGGGTAGGACTTGGCGACGTGACACGACCGTGCCACTGGATAGAGATTTTATTAATTGAACAAAAATCAGCTGATAACTGTAGATATAAACCAATGTGTTACATTTTAAACCTGTAGTTTAAGAAAATTATACCAAAGTGCAACACCCGTCGTCTTGGCGAGTGAGCGAAGCGAACGACCTCGTCTTTAAAATGGAAGAGGGCGAGGGCAAGTGAGCGGAGCGAACGAGCTTTGTGTGAGAACGAAAGTAATAATTTTACCGAGCTTAAGCTCGGCCCCCCTGGTGTATTAGAGTATAAGCTCCGTTTGTACGGGCAAACGGATTTTTGGATTTTTTGGTTGAATATGGGGGTTTTGGCCACCAGAAGTCGATTGGCATTGGTCCCATAGCTGGGAAAAATCCGGGCGAGTGAGCGGAGCGAACGAGCTTTGTGTGAGAACGAAAGTAATAATTTTACCGAGGTTAAGCTCGGTCCCCCTGATACTATGATCTTAAAGCTTTAGTTGGTTGCCATGTAAACGTGAGCATGCGTTCTAACCGCCTCCCCCCGCAACAACGTCGCGACGTAAGGAGATTTCCAGGCCGAGGCAGATCCTACTGTTTTGCGTTTTAAAACAAAACTTAATATGCCTCACAACTGTCCAAACTAGTGGGGATGGGCCTGATTGAAAAAAGGTAGTTGGTAGCGGCGAATATAATAATTTGAGTGGTGTAGGTCCGGCGGTCGGTGGCGGAAGCAGCCCATTGTACCCACATGGGCAGGGGCAGCTGTCCCGGTCAGAATTTCGGTAAACACTGACTACCGCACACGCCGCGCCGCCCTCCATGACGGAGGATTTGATGTAATTATCATCATTTTTTAATTAACGACCACCCACGTTGTTTGGTGGGTTTAGTGGTAACAAAAATACCGTGGGTGAGTTGATAGGGGCTTGCCATAAAACGTTCGTGTGATATAAATTTGTATGTTTTTTTTCATTACGTGAACACTATTTTAATACACCTCCTTTTAAATTGGTGGAGTTCTCAAATATACAGTATTTATAAATATTTAATATTATGCGTTGAAATAGAGCATTGAACTCAAACTGTTTCCTAATAAAATATAATCGAATTTTTAACGTGGTGTAGTAAATTATAAATGGCTTACTCTATAATTTTTTTACAAAACAACAAATACTACACTCTTGTGAGTTTTTTTACTGGAAGACGTCTCATTACTAATTGTAGTAATTTTTACAGCCTTAGCCTTAAATTATGATGTTGCGGTAGTAATATTCCATGTAACAATTATATCCTTATATAACAATATAGTCTTTTAAGTATTTATACTTATCTGTTTTTCAAAGTATTTTGTATGGCTCAGATTATATCCAGTTAGGTTACGTCACGGAACCTCTGTGCTCTGACAGAAGAAAGTAAAGACATTGTAGAGTTAACGGCACACATAATGCTCATTTGCTGAATGAATGTGGCATGAGCAATGAGTCAGTTAGAGAAATTGGAATGAGGAGTTGGACGATACTACGAAAACCCCATTGGACAATTTGTGGGGCACGACTAGGTGTAAAATGTTGGAAAGAACAGTTTGTTGACATTTTCCTTACGTTTGTAACTTATTGTATAAATTAAAATGCATTTTATACGTGGAAAACGGAAAACGGCCGTCACGATACTATGTTGGGTGCCTGCATTAAAAACCAATACAAACAATAAAGTTATAGAATTAAATAATCATTTATTGACCTCGATTTCATCGATTTTGTTTTGTTTTCGCCCATCTCAAGCATCTTAAAACGCATATCGATCGTCATCTGGAAAACATGTATACCTCACGAGTCAATACTGCTGGAACATTGACATTGTAGTTTTTGGTCAAGTGATTTACATGAGTTCTTATTATTGACATCTTATTGCCCAGTAACTTATTGATTGTACAAATAATATACAATATACACTTGTCTTGCGGTCAGGTCGCTTCTGATTAACCGCTCGGCCAAAGCGACGTTATTGCTGACTGTGCTAAACGATGTAGCCGAGCTCCGCAAGGAAAACGTTAAAGACAAAAACTACTATTTAAATAATATGAAGAAATAAAAGACCGTAAAAAATAAAAGATTCTAAATTACAATTGTTATTAATATTTATCTAGTCACGACAAATAAGAGACCGTACTGCAACGGTTATATGGATCGATTTTCTTTGTGGGATCTTTTGTTAATCTTTATTGGTAAGAGAAATTTGATTTATGATGGATAAAAAGTAACGCCCCTCTTATAGATTTTTTGTCAAAAAATAAACCTTAAAACCTCCAGGGATTTTTATGAAGTAACCGGATGTATAATTATAAAAATTAAAAATTGTATTTTATTAAAATGTTATAAAGAGGGTCTGTTATATTATTAATACCTTTTCCCTACATCATTTTGATGTCGTCCCCGTCAACAACAAATCTATTTTTTAGACTCTTCTATAGGAGAAAATTAGTGCGATTTACTATTCCATTACACTCATCGCACTCATCATTCAGTGAGCCTAAATTTTAAGACAAATGAAAATGCCAATGTGCGTGTTTTGTGTTGTTTTGGTTAATGCGAACTCAAAATACGCTCAAGATTATACGTAGGTATCTGAAATACAGTATCTAAAATTCAAGGAATGGGATGGGACCAAAGAAGACTAAAGACTTCTTTAAATTTTCAACCGGTCTCTGTATAGTGAAGCACACTCCAGTACTTGCAATGACACGTACAGTAAGTGCAAAATGTCTGCCATAGTGAGTCCACCCCTCCGTCACTTGATAACTGATCAAGGGCTACACAACTTTTTACTTAATTCAGACAGCTTAGCGGCCAATCGGCCCTTGTCGCGGGGGAGGAGGGCGGCGCCCTTTGTAGATTTTGTTTTAGATTTCCGCCATTTTGCTGTGATTCATCGTAGGGATTGTTGATGGGCATTGCAAATATTGAAGCCAAAATGGGGACGGCTTGATGTGACGCCAAGTTTATCAAGGAGATAAAATTACGAGCCATACTGTAACTGAGGTAAAAATGTGTGATTTCAGGATTTATTGGCATATACTGCTATTGGCCCAAGATAATGTCACCAAATCAGAGTTTAAACAAATTTAACTAGGCCTAATATCAAACCTACGCAATTAATTTAAGTTCGTATTCACAATTTAAGCTTAATTCAATACATTAGTGATCGCCCTTTAAAGTATGGTCGATTTTTATATTGGTAAATTAATGGACAGCCCTAATACCTTGTGTCAGGAAGGTTGTAAATATAAATAGTACCTTTATACCTTTATTGAAATGGCGACCTAACTCAATAGGTAGTTTAAAGCCAAGTATGAATGAGGGATGAGTGTAGGATGATTGTGGCGCGATCTTGTAGTCTTGTTACTGTTTACTCTTGATCAGCACTTTTCAACAAGATTTATACAACTTCAAGCAGCAAAAATAGGCGAATCGGCCATAATTTAAATATTCCTATTTTTTTAGACGCGGCTACACATTACTAGAAAATAATTTTTTTTTTATTATAGCGTTTGTAATTATGGGATTTACCGTTTGCAAAAACTCTATTTTATAGCTTTATAAAGCGTGAAAACCCTAAGAGTCATAATGGGATTCTACTCATTAGTAGTATCCTATACAACCCTTCTAACATCATTCGCGTATATCTTGTACGATGCATAAGCTGAGGGCAAAGTAAAGGAGGAAACGTTCTGTGCTTGCATATAACAGTAATTTATTTAGAGTACCAGGCTAACTAAGCCTTTCTCGTTGGTTTAAATTCTCTATTGTTAATAGTGTAATCAGGTTGAGTTTGCCCACTAACAACCAACTATTGACTTCAAAACTGATGCTTAAAAGTTTCTCTTGATTTTGTTTCCCTTCCGTTTTTATTTCAGTAAAATGGCAAACCATCCAATGTTCAAAATTGCACTTTTAAACCCCTTTATAGTTATAGACCAGAGTTTTTTCTGGGGTTCAAGTTGTTTCTAAACTTTTTTGCCAAAATTCTCTTAAATCCGGGTTAAAACAAAATATACTCACAAGATTTTTGTAATATTTTGCAATGTATACATCGCTTCAGGCACTCCTCATATTATAGTATAGATAGGGTTAGGTATTGTATATTGAATTTGTGTACAGTATTATGATTTTTGTTCAACAATATAATCGCAAATTTTTCAACAACAACAACGAACTAAGTGAAATTCGCGAAATAAGTATAGGGGGATTAGAAGAGTCTCGCTATGGAATGGAAAATTGCTACCAGGCGACCAGAGGCGATTTCGCATTTCGCACACCCGCTTCTCGCCTGTGGACCAATTGGCGAAGACCCTCCCACCGACGCAATGGCGAATGGCGAGGTTCGCGGTGGAAGGGGTATCTGATGAATGTCTCACTCGCACGCAACCAACAACCAACCGCTCGGCGACCCCACCACGCGGTACACGACCCATGGTAGGCGGTAGACACTTATCTTCCGCAAATAGAAAAGTGAATTTTTAATTCGATGGAAGGTGGCGACAGAAACTTTTAGTGAACTGCGTGTGTGTATCACAGCAAAATTAAGCCAGTTCATTTTATTTCTGGGAGCGGCTCGCGCGATCTAGACATACGTAGTACTAACTATACTACAACGGGTTTCATAGTAAGTTTGGTTTAAGTTATTTCGCTAGAATAATGAACCTAGCTGCCATTAGTTGTTTGGCTATTAATTAATAGCCCTGTCTCCAGCTGATCTTACACAGTCGGTAACAAAGTTACACCAGACATCACACCCCTTCTACACTAATCCTTCATTCATATCCGCCTTAAAATACGCTCTGGTAGCATCGGTCTTAAAAAGTGATAAAGTGATAGAAGCGTCTGACGAAAGGTCAACTGCTCTTAAAGTAGTAGGACGCCACAGCCGCGTAACTATTTCATTGAGTACCTCTTTAGTGCCAAAATTAAGTTGAAAAGTTTAATTCTAACACACAAGAGTCAAATTAAGCAAATGTCAAACTAAAACATTCGGAAAGCATATTTTCGCTTGTTTGTAAGTTTTTGTTAATCAAGTTATTCAAATAATTAATATCTTTATAAATATAAATATCTTTATAAATAAATAAGATAATTAATATCTTATCTTTTGGAATTTCACTTCTCCTCTGCTTTAAACATTTTTTTACTGAAATACAACATTTGAAGTTTTGAACTATGTTTTTAAAAGTTTAATGGGTAGGCTATAAAACATATTTAAAAGTGATTTTGTTTATATAAAAATTTACTTTAGGAGACTACATATTTGGTAACAACAACGAAGATTAATTCATGTATTTGTCAGTGCATCGTTACTCGTCCTCCACTTTGTTGTATACTAGCCTTATCAAACAAATTATTTTCATTAGAGAAATTCATAGTGATAAGGCAAACAGACCAAGACCCCACGTAGTGAGGTCTTGAACAGACCCGGAGCGTTTTGTTTGGCAACCTCGCGATTCGCTCAGGTCTGAAGTTAGTTTCTGTCGTAGATCTCTGAGTGTCAAATTATATTCTTTTAAACTTGATAGGTTGAAGATGGATACCATGTACACATACAGTAGATCAAATTCACAACAAACCTTTGGGAGATATGCATGAAATTTACTTCTTACTTTCTTACTTCTTGTCTTCTTACTTCTAGGGGATTGAGAAATCGTCCGATTTCTCCCCGAGTTCAGGGGCTTCCAGTTGCAGCTCAAACTGAGAGCTATCCTTTTAACTCAAAGTTTATGCATTACCGTACTGGTTTCGGAGAACGTGAGAAGCTTTTTGAAGGTTCGAAACTAGACACCGCTGCTTTTGTTCATTGAGTTATCAAATATTGATTAAATAAATTAGCAAAGAGGTGCAGCTCATCTGATCTATCATAATATTCATTTTCACCTTAAAATTTACACCTTATCATTGAGTGATTCGAGTCTTACGTATCTGTTTCTATCTCAGAGTGCTCGGGTTTTCAATCAGGCATTGTTAAAGTTTCTTAAGAAATAAATGTAAACTTGTTGGGGATTTGTTTAGGTTGTCTGCCATGGATACAAGAATTGTAGTGTTCTTGAATTTTATAATTCTAATGGTCCATTTTAGTGACTGGATCGCGGAAGAATTTAGATTTCTTCGCCAACCCAGCACTGTTAGATCAAAACAGTTTTCCTCCCGTGATAAAAAAACATCGGAGGACACTACATAAAATAAGCCGTATTCAGAAATCGAGTAAATAAAACATTAGTTTTTTGCTCGAAATGTGCAAATAAAAAATTGTCCCAATCAGAGCCACTCCCTACCGGCACGAGGCGAAAACATTTGCACAATGGACAAGATGCAGAAGAGAAGTAAACAGCTTTTAGGCCGGCGAGGTTGAGGGGTGTAGGTAGGAGGGGTGGCGGGGAAGGGGGAGGGGGCAGCTGCCGCGAGAGTGGACAGCCATCTGTCCGAAATCTGGACACAAAATACCCCTCACCACCACTGCCACGTGCTGGAATATTTTTTTTGAATTTTTAATTAGATTGAAAACGATTTGCAATTAGGAATCCATTCATAAAATATATAGTGAATTGTAATTTCAAGTACAGCATAAAACTTATTATTAAACAGAAATTTATCCATGGATTGAGACCTGTTCGTAAACTTTATCACAACCTTTCAGCTTCAAAACTTTTAAACCATTGTCTATATACAATACAATATAGTCAAAGCTTTTACTGATTAGGCCTACCCTCGTAAATGAAGATAAAAGTTACCTGGTAGTTGTGTTCCTTTGGTGTTCTATATTACGCACTAGAACTTTCTTTTTATTTTTTAGTTCTATTCTCAAACAGACTAATGATTCTTCACTCTAGTTAGGTTCAAGAAACAACAAGTCACCCACAAGTTCTTTGAATCGCGAATAAAAAATATTTTAATAACGTATACATCTAATTAATCTCGCATGTAGGCTTATTGAACTTTAGAAAAATCGCACCTCTAGTGACCCACTAAACGAATATTTTTTCGCCAGTTTTTTGTTCGGGTGGGGCAGCTGACCACGTGCGTCCTCCTCAAACAGACAAAGCGCAGATTTGGGCGAAAATAGCCAAAATAGGCGGCCCGCCGAGCCCTGTGTTTGCCGAAATAATGCAAATGTAGCGGGGACAGATGTCCGCGCCATAGTCATGCAGATATCAGTGGTGCAGCTGACCGTTGCAATCCGCCGCGCGGCGCCGCGGGTCGACCCAGAACTGGGGCGGCGAAGTGTGGGTTTGGCAACGAGGTCGAGTCAAATGCAGGGTGCTGAAGTGCACAGATAGGGATTGCTTGGTAGTCGCCATTTTACCCACAAAACCCCGTGTTTCCATGATAAATGGTCCTTTGTTTAAAAACTCACTTTAGACATTTTACCCACACTTTTAAGATGTTTCCATGGTAACCAATATCTTATTTAAAAAATAATTAATTTATCAAAGACCTTCAGCTTAAAATTATTTTATACACAAACTACAAAAATTCGTCTGGGATTCTATACACGTGCGTAATCTGTGATTTTTGAAGCTCGTTACTTCGGGAACATATGGGAAAGATAAGTATGGGTGGTTATATGTGGGTGAAATGTCGACTTGACTATCTTGTGGAAAACACTGGATTAGCTGGAGTTTATATAGTCGTAACCGTATCGTAGTTTGTTAATCTCGTTGGGGTTTAGGATTGCGTCGTACTGTACTTCCACCTACAAGTACAGGGAGGTCACGAATTGTGGATAGTTATAGGTGATGGATTGTTGATGCGATGTTCCCCAGTGGGGATTAACGTCCGCACTAGTGAATACTATCTCAACCATAAAGACCACCCTCATAATTAGACCAATTCGTATATGAGGTCGAAATTGTGGTTCGGATCCCACATTAAACTGTAGGTCCCTAGATATCATTGGCTGTTGGGCTATTAATTAACAGTCCTGTCTAAGAAGAATGTCAGCCTTAGTCAGTAACAAGACTACAAGATCGCCACAATCATCCTACACTCATCTCTCATTCACATTCAGGTTAAAATACCCACTATGTGAGGTCCCTGTCTCAAAATAGTGTTATATAGTGATTGGGTTGTGGTTAGGGCCTATGTCTCTGTAACATTAGCTGGCCAGTGGCTAATTTGTTTTATAGCATTTACGAAATAGAAAAATACAATTCCTGCATACCACGATACCACTCATGAAATACAATTTATATTAATTATAAAGAATTTATATTAGAATTTTGAGGTTTTAAGTTCCATTTAAATAAAGTAAAATAATATTACAACTGAAATGGTAAGTCCCTTGTAAAATTTAATGTAAGTACTATTCAAAATTAAGTTTTTGCCAGTTTTGCCATCTGAGCGAGTGCTGGGCAGGAGCAACTGATACAATAATCTTATCATGTTTAAGGTCAATTTCAACTATTATTTTATACTAGATGACCCGACAGACGTTGTCCTGTCGTTAATGTGAATATTAAATATTAATGTGAATATTGTGTTTTCTGGCGCATAAATGGGTTTCCATTAGTTCCATAAATGGGTGGCATAAGTTTGATGGGTTTCCGACACGGGAACAGGCGACATAGAGTTGGCCATATGTGAAAAGCATGCATTTTTCAAATTGATGCCACAAACACTCAACGACTGCCCTTGCCATTTATTTATCGACATTGCAAATGCAAGTCGTACTGGAAATTTCAACCACTTAAAGTCATTCATCACGAAGATTAGGGCGTACCCTGATTGCGCACAGCGGTCAAGTTTTTGACAAGGGTAAGTTTTATGGCCCCCCGTGGGTCGAGCATCATTGCGCACACGGTCAGTTTTGCCCGACCCTCCGCGGTGCGCCGGCGCCGCACCGGCCGCTCGCCCCGAAACCAAAGATCATTTTTAAGTGGAGATATAAAACTCTATGACCACATAATATTGTCTGTCCTTTTAAAACAATTGTATTCGTGTTTTTAAGATAAATTATGTTTGTAAGTGAAGATTTTTTCTAGACATGATTATTTTCTAGATAATTAAAATTATTTTTTAGTGTCTGGATTATTTTTCTATATATTACCAGTTTGTTCATTATAATATTGTAATTTTCCTAACAATTTGCCATAATTAGTAACACAATCCTTTATTTCTCTTTGTATTTTATTGATGCTGCAATATAATATATATTGCATTGCTAAAGCATAAAAATAATATACCTACATATTTTTTAAGTAGGCCTATAATTTACAATGTAATAGTAGTTTTGTCACAAGAAGTGGAATCGACTGCAAAACCCAATAAACGAAATATAACTTTTAATAAATTTAGTGATGCACTCAAAGTTCTGTGCTAAATAAAGCTATGATAGCGTTTCTTTTTATTGCCTTTAAAAGCGCTTCTTATTACCACTCCACCAAAATGGTAAACATAAGCAGGCTATGTAAATATATATAGCATATATATTGCTACTCTATTTATTTAACATAGGAACGGGACTACAAGTTTCGTTTTTGACCGTGTGCGCAATGATGCCACCCCCAAGCGGGGCCCCGAGTGACCACTGTGCGCAATGATGCCCCGAAGTTTGACAGTTTTCTGACCGCTGTGCGCAATGAGGCTATCCCCGAAGATTAATGTATTCCTCAGAACGGAGTTTTTGGTTCAACCTGATACATAAACGTCAATCGCTCAGTTTCAATTTTGACGTACATATCCACAGCATATTGGTGAAATAAATGTCGACATTTCAAGATGTGATTGTCTTCATTTTCCCGAATCATCAGTCGGTACGGTATGAATAATAATTCATTGAACTAACCTTTTTGTTAGTTTCGGCGCCTGGATTTATCATCCTCATTGAAAAATCATAACCATCTTCTCCTTGCCAAAACAGGATAGGGTATTGTAGGGCATCATACGATCGATGTGTCTCGTACACTCGCTGAAGTTGATTGTTTCGCCGATGTAAAACAATATCTCGGTTGTCTAGATTTTCACCCACGACAACAATAGCCACTTCATCAATTTTCGGCGCGTTGAAACGTCTTGCATGTTGTCCTGCAGGGGTCTTATCAGCTCTAATGACAATTTTGTGGTCATCAGATAACACGCGCTCTAATGCGGTCTTAAACAATACTACCAATTCGTTGTGTTGATGTAAAAATGTTTGTAGTTGTTCCATAATTGGTATTTTAACAGAATTGTTGTGTGTAAAACGCTGATTGAATTGCCTAGCTGAATAATCAATCAAATAAATTTGTAAAAATTTGTGGTCACTATCTTGAGTTGGCAATAAGGAGCCTGTCCGGTGATATATTTGACCCTGAATTTTGAAAGTTGGCACAAATTGATCTCGAATAACTTTTGTTGCACCAAACGAAGTCATTTGAAAGCAATTATTGTATTGTTGTATATGAGTTAAAAGTGTTTAGGATCTGGCCCGACTCCAGAAACCAATGAGTGTAGTGGCTCTGGTGGTGGTGGTGTCAATTTGATTTGGCCACTGACGCAACACAATCCAGGTGATTCATTTTTAAACTTAAATGCCTTGCAATGTGGACAAACAACATTCATTGATCGAATAGTTACGATCTGTAGTAAACTATAAGCAATTGCTACGTTATAATTGAAGGCGGCTCGATGAGGATTAAATACATTTCTATAGGTCTATCTTGAAGTCGGCGATTCCTTTGAATATAATTTTGCACCTCACGTTGACTTATTCGTATTTCTAGCATGTACAGCATGCCGAGTTCTGCGGCCTAAGTTAGCACGTATATATTCCTTATATTCTAGATACTGTGACACGTATGATTGGTGGCATTATAACAAACATAACAAACAAATACGGTAGTTTTCTTTTGTGATTGTGGTTAAAAATGACTTTACACAACAAACACCTAAATGTAAACAAATAAACACATGTTTTTTAACTCATTCAAATCTTAGTATTTCTTACATATGATCAAACCAAATGGTATTGGAAATTTTCAAATATCAGGTGCTGCCAGTAGTGTAAAAGTGGGGCTGCTGGGACGTGACGTCATCACGATGACGTCAGCAGTGATGACGTCATCAATGACGGCACCAATGACGTCATATGATGTCACATGACGTCACATAAATGACGTCATGGTGACGTCATTACCGCTGACGTCATCATGATGACGTCACTGACGTTAATTAGGTCAAGGTCACGCAAGAATACAAAAAAATTTTTTTTTGCACTTTTGCGATTCCTCAAATTTTGTTGAGAAATTGAAATTTCTCGAGGAATCACAAAAGTGCAAAAAAATATTCTTTTTATTCCCTAGCGATCAGACTCTCGACCTAATATATCCGTCAGGGGTCATTGACCCGTCCCAGCAGCCCCACTTGAAAAAAAAATTATTTTATATTTTACTTACCCACCGAGAGACTGAGAGCCGAAGAATAATTTCTTCAAACACCCGACAGTGCGACAAACGACACGCGATCCGAACAGCGCCGCGTCCGAAGACGTACTGACTTGTACACAGACGGTATCCCAGGTACCCGGCTCAGTGGTGGGGATAAGGAGGTGGTGGGGGTAAAGTGGTCAGAAGGAAGAAAAAATTAAAATTTTTGCAACAACTCATCCGAGCCTGTCCGTTACCGTAACTCGGATTGGAAATATTTCCTGAGAAATATTTAATTTTATTCTTTCTCAGGTGATCTTGGAACTTGTGAAATTTCAATCAAACCAAAAGTGAAAAAAAAAATTTTTTGTTATTTGAAACTTTGCCGAAAAATTAAGAAATGTTTGATATCTTGCTAAATATTTAAATTTAAACTCAATATAAGTAAATTGAGTGCAAAAAGTGAGATGTGCACACCACAAGAGTTGAACAGCAACTGAACAAGTCGCTCCGTGTATCTCAGGTACTCGGTAGAGTGGTGGGGATAAGGAGATGGTGGGGGGAAAATGGTCATATGAAATGAAAAAATAAAATTTTTTTTTTTTTGCAAACTATACAACTGAGTTTGTTATTCAGCAATAGGCATAAGAAAAAAAAATATTTTTTATCCACATTGCTCAACATGTTGAAACGTGTTCAAGGTCAACCATTTGAAGTTTTAAAAAAAATATTTTTTTTTAATTTTATTTACAAAAATCCTCCTTCATCCCCATATGTGCTGTCCGGACTTGTGCTTGATGTTGTTGAAGAATTTTCTTCACAGCAACATGTTCCTTGTGTATTTTGGACTACCCCTTCTGCTTCATCCATACTGTCGTCGATGAGTGGACAGTCGTATTCCAAGTTCATTTTTATTATCATCCCTGGATTTTGAAGTAGCCGCATGTGCAATTTTTCATAGATTTCTTTTAGGTATTGAAGGCTGTCAACAAGTAATTCCCACTTTATTGTGTGTAGTGTAACCTTTAGCGTAGCTGAGTTGGAAATGAAGCCAGACTTGCATGTAGGATTGGTCTTTTGGAATTGTAGTGGTGGGGGTAATTGATACAACCAGACAGGTTGAAACATGTTCAAGGTCAACCATTTGGAGTTTTAAAAAAGAAAATTTTATTTAAAGAGTAGTGTTGAAAACTGGCAATTTGGCTGCTTTATCTGTACATTCGATGCATCTTAGGCAGTATACAACTGCGTATACCAAGTAGAAGAAAATTGCAATTAATAAGGCCAAGATTATGAAGAGATCTAATTTTAAAATTTTCTGAATTAGCATATGGTCCTTCCTGATCCGTCTTTCTTCCATCCTTCTTTCCATCATCTCCACTAGATCCACATGCTGGCATCTCCTCCTCCCCAGGCTTTCCGCTTCATCGGCCTCATATATTGGTGGTGGAACATCCATGTTTGCAGCTCAAAAGATGAAGATGTAATGAAACACATTGGTGCCGCATCTCAGGTCTCCAAGAGGAAAAGTGGTAGGGGAAAACCTGAACATGTTAGAACATGTTCAAGGTCATCCAATTTGTGTTTTAAAAAAATTCTATCTTGCTACAATACTGTAGCAAGATAGGTTTTTTTATTTTGTTTTTATTTTATCATTCCTTTATTACAATACAAAAATATGCATATTGAAGTACAATGAGGATACAAAATATAAATATTAGTCAGGAGAAATATTCCAAGTTTGGACTGGCTTGAGTCTTCATGGATGATCTGGAGGAGTAGGCTGAAGAAGTTGATGATGGTGACCTAGGCGGCTCGTCATCCCTGGGGACATGAGGGCATTTTGTGTTGCAAGCAAAAATTTGCATGTTCAATCGGTATCCCTGTTCGATTAGTGATTTAAATTCTTGAACAATTTCGTTTAATTCTTGCAGATTTCTTACAAATACTTCTTCATAATTTGCACATTTTACAGTCAGAGCCATCTTGATGTTTTCCGTATGATGTCCAAAGGCGGAATGAATATTAGCATGGTCGTTTGAAGGTAGTATGAAATAGTGGTGGGGGGAAGTTGTTTACACGCTGTCTGATGAGAGGTGGTTAAATTTTTGCCAACTAAACATATTGATTGAACAAATGGCGCAAAGTTCTTTAGGTGTATGGTAACTTAAAACTGGAGCCACATGACCATATTGTAAACATCCATCATCTTGTAGGAATTGTGCCGGGTTGGATACAGCGGCCCTTCCACAACTTCGACAAAATTTTGTACCATCACCAAACTTGTACCAACCAAAAGTGTTGTAACCTCTGTTGTCTAGCTTGTACTGTTTGATAAAAATTTTAATTTGTTGAGGAGCGTTGGATCGTAAAGTATGGCTAAATAGCTGTTGATCTTCAATAATTTTTCTTACACAAAGCTCAAATAGGGTGCTCATCGTTTGACAGTTGCAATCAAACTGAACTTCTTTACAGTCTGTATGCTGGTAACCTGAAATGGTGGGGGAAAACACACACACACACACACACACACACACACACGCACATATTGCTGTTTGAAAAAAATTTATGTTTAATTTGTGCAAAGGTCAAAGGTCAAGGTCACCCCAGAGCTTTAAAAAAAGGCAACATATCAATATGCGAATTTTTTTTTTGTTTCACATATTGATATGTTGCCTTTTTTGTGTTTTTTTTTTTTTTTTTTTTTTTTTTTTGGTTTTTTATCTTTATTTAAAACAGTACAAACAAGATTACATGACAAAAATATATATAGTTAAAAAATACAAACAGATACAAGAAAGAAAAAAATTATTTTTTTAACACTGCTGCTTGTCTGCGATGTGGATGGTAAGCTCGGTGGAGTTGCTGCCGCTGCATCCGTGGGACACCAAGTAGAGACATCCTGGTTGTATGGAGCGGAGATCTTCGTTTTGGAGTAGGTGTACAAATCTTTTGGGCAGGTAAATTTGGAATTTTGCTTCATCCCCCGGAGTATATGGTGCTTCGCTGAGACTGCAGCAGATTGCTTCGCCGACAGTAGTTTCCATTTTCTTCAGTGCATGTATAATATAATGTTTTTCATCCTTGAGTTCAGAACATTTTTTTACCGGCAAAATTGTAGACTTGGAGTGGGCGTTGAATTGTTCCACCAAAGACTGCAGAAACTGGTTGGATGCCATGGTTGTTCTAGAGGTCCTCACTGTCTTCTTGCTCTGAGATGTTGTCGTCTCGGAATCTCGAGTAATACTCGTGCCAGGTCTCGGTCTGCTCCTCGCTTTTATAATCGCCGTTACCCCCACCACCATCGCCGATTTCTCCATCTTGCAGGTAAGTCGCTAATTTTAAAGCGTTTTTTAACGCACAGTGCCTGTCCCTTTTATGTTCCACACTTTGTGTGCAAATACAAATGTTTTCAGCAATAAATTTAAAATTTTTATCTATTTGCACATCTTTAACTGGAGTAGATGTAAATTGTTCTATCCATCTTTTCTTTTCAAGTCCTTTTGTGTAAATATTAGTAAATCTGTTTGAAAATTGATGCATAATATGATACAAGTCTGAATAACTGGTAAAACCGTCATACCAATCGATGTGATGAAAATATTTCCAAGTCCATCGGTTTGTTGTTGCGGCTTTGGTGGTTAGTGAAGAAAAAGAGCATGGTGGTTTAAATAAAAATGTGTAAGGAATATTTTTATCTAAATCGTAAAATACGAGTTCTTTAATTATAAACCGATCATCGTTACCACGAAAAGCTTGAAATTCAATAATACCCGGCTTGGACTTGATTTCTTCTTCCATGTCCATTTGAAAGGTCACCCGTCTATCCATCACGGTGTAAGAAGGTCAACTGTTTTCCACACCACGGTAGGCATTTATTTATGCCAGGCCGTACAGTTGAAGGCGCGTTGGTGTATATTTAACGTGGGCACCATCCCCGGTAGGCCTACACCCACAAAATTTTGAATTTTTTATTGAAAATTTGCCAATTCAAGTGTAAAGTGTTGTGAAAAATTTTAAAATTTTATTTAACTTTCCATCTGGTCATTTTTGTTGTAGTCATTCTCATCACTTTGATCCTTTTCATCACTGAAATGTGTTTCTTCATCAGATTTTACAAAATTATTTTTTTCTTGCACATATTGTTCCAATTGTCTCCACATTTGAACTTCATGAGGAATTCTATTGAATATTGAAGTGTCCACAGGTCCATACAAAATTGGTGCATCCGGTTGTTTGTCCAAAGTGTCTGTTAAATAATCTTTAATAATCGAACTGGAGAATACTAGCTGTCTTAAATATCTTGTTATCGGTTCAGTTGCACATGTTAAAATAAAAAATTCTTCTCTGTTCAGCTGAATTTTTATGTCATGTTTGGTCGTATCTCTGAATCTCATTTGATGTTCACCTCGGTGTTTAATAATATCAATTTCCAAGTCTGAATCCAATAGTCCTACTTTTGTTTTCCTGCCAAACATGTTGCTATTAAAATAACATTCCAACAAATGGAGGTGTTTCATAAAAGATTCCCAAGCGTTGGCTGTAAACAAAATCATTTTTGTTCCGTGGGTTAAAATTACTGTAGGTGAATAGTCGGTTGATTTCATAACTCCAATTAAAACACTTTTATCCAAACTTGAAGAGATTGGATAAAAAATTCGTAAAAATACCTCCATCAAAATATTTGGTGAAATATTTTCTTCCACATTTCTCTTCCTCTTGGATAAATATTTCTTCTTTTTACCTTTTTCTTCTTCTTGATCTGCGCCGTGTTGCTGTTCATTCATGTCCAAAAATTCTGAAAT
Source organism: Neoaliturus tenellus (assembly GCA_030545055.2). Taxonomy (NCBI): domain Eukaryota; kingdom Metazoa; phylum Arthropoda; class Insecta; order Hemiptera; family Cicadellidae; genus Neoaliturus; species Neoaliturus tenellus. The sequence goes on along the minus strand of CM061537.1, from coordinate 72,208,254 downwards.
TTCTTTTTCTATATCGCATTCCGTTGTACCACTAGTAGAAGCCATATTGAAGATGATGCTACCCATACGATGTCAGGCAACAAACTGATCAGGAGCGGTCTGTGCGCTCCCCTTTTATAATCGCGCCGATGATTGAAATCTTACAAAAATGAGTTTTTATAAAACATTTTTAACAATTCCTGTCAAAGGTGTGTAAGTGACAATTTTATCATGTAAAATTAAACAATATGCAGTTGTATTTGCAGGTATAGGCTCGTTGAATTCCATTTCTATCTTTATGTCAACACTTGATGATTTTACTGATTCATTTTGTTTAGAACAATCAATTACAACTATTGTGTAACCATCTAAGTATTCTTCTGGTGATAATAAAGGTGTATTTGTTTTACCGTAATATGAATTTTGGAATCTCGCATACATATCGTATAATATACTGTACTTTTTATTAGCGAATGACACATTTAAATTGTCGTAGGGGAAAAACTGTGAATTCAAATAAACTTTAATATTTTTTAAGTTGCAATGATCAAATTTGCCTGCATGTTTTGTGATACTGTCTCTCCTACCTGTTTGTAAACCAAATATAATATACCTGGCTCGTTCTACGTAATTAGATGTTTTAACAGTCCAAGTGTGTCGATCCGTAGCAGGTAAACTGGGATGTTCATGGAATTCCCAACTTCTAAAAGGAATTACAATATCACGATCAGCCTTTAATTTCCTTAATAGTAGCATTCTATGCTCGTCAGCTAATTTAACATGTGGAACTCTCCATACAATTTTGTCTAATGTTAATTTCCATTCTAAAGTTGCATCTGTTGTACCGTCTGGAGCTTTAATAATGTCTTTATCGTTAGAAGATCTCAATAAAACTAATTCTTGTTTAACATTTAATATTATTTTTCTATAATCTTCAGCAAATCCAAGCAACAAACGTAATGGAATATGAAAATCAAAATATCCCTTTGTATTCGGAGTGATTGTGTCATGTTCAGGTAAAACCCATCCGGCAGGTTGAAGTAAATTGGTTTCATTAGGTGATATAGATGTTATCCCTTTTAAAGTTGTTGCAATACCTACTTTTTTAGTGGAATCAACTGTTACACCTGATATTTCATATCTAATTTCATCACACAGGAAAGCCATAGGATTATTTATAAATGGAACTGTTGTACCAGTAGTAGAACCATCCTTTTTAGTAACTTTTTCTTCGATATACAAGTAACTTTCACATGGTAGTGTGTAAATGTCCTGATGTTGTATAGGAATACGAATTTCGTCGTTATTGTTCAATTTTGAAAGTGGTGTTCAACGGCAGATATACTAGGTTTTGTGGCTTTTCAACAATTTTAAATCCTGGAGGTACACTCGGGTAAAAAGTATGTATTATATGGGTATTTGCTCCATCTCTGTAAGCTCCCTGTATAATGTTACAAGTTATATCTATACTATTGACTTTTAATATTGTTACAGTTTGTTTACCGGAATGTGTTTGATTTGGTTCTAAAATTGGCCCATCTTTGGGAAATCCTAACAATTCACCGATTGAGTGTTCCTGAGTAAAATCTATATAATATTTGGAGTTAATTTCAGCTTTCATCGTATTGTTATTACCTTTTAATGTTATATTGTCTTTTCCCATTTTATTTTGCAAAATTTCATTAATATGATCAATTTCATAAGAACCTGTGGGTAAACTGCAAACTTCTAAGTCTGTAAACTTCCCACTGGCATCTTTTCCTTTATAGTAATGCAATAAGTTATTTTTATCTTCCGTAACATTGGGAATAGAGTTGTAAGTTGTAAAATCCAACAGTGCCGCTTCCCAAAATCTTCCTTCTTGCAAGCGTAACGCTGGAAAAAGGATACTTCGCAAAGTGGACGATTTTCCTGTTAATGATACCGTATAGGAAGACATCTCAATTGTGACTGATACTTTTAGCTAGGAATTCCAAACATAAATGGCCGCATATTATAGTGTTATCAGGTTGTTCTCTTTTATAGTTGTAATATATGTTTTTAGCAGATTTAAAGTAATGCTCGAGTTCTTTAGGTGGTGGTAAATTGCCAAAACTATCAAAGTAATAAATATTATCACCTAATTTCTTATAACAAACCCAATGAGTGCCAGGACCTTCTGAATTGTCTAAATTTACAATGCCGGTTTCGTTTTTCCACATTTTAACTGGTAATTCATCTTTCATAAAGACACCACGAAAAAAAGGTATTTTTAAACATGAAATGTATTTAAATAATTCAATATTTGTTAACGCTTTATGTGGTGTTACTAATTGATTTCTTTTATTTAATATGCACGATACGGTCTTAGGTATAGACCTGCCCCGTTTTTTACCATTGACCATACTGTTGGTTTTTTGCTACCCTTTCTGGTGGAACGTCGTTTTCTTCTAATATTCCCTCCATGTTTTGTCTTTGCCGATCTCCTTTTCACTCTTCGCCTCCTTTTTCCACCTCCTACCGCTGTTTTAGCCTTCATACCTGCTGTTACCGCTAAAGCTGCTGCTTTTTCCGCAATACTAGCGTCACTAGACTTTACTCGTTGCCAATAGAGTTGTAAGTTGTAAAATCCAACAGTGCCGCTTCCCAAAATCTTCCTTCTTGCAAGCGTAACGCTGGAAAAAGGATACTTCGCAAAGTGGACGATTTTCCTGTTAATGATACCGTATAGGAAGACATCTCAATTGTGACTGATACTTTTAGCTAGGAATTCCAAACATAAATGGCCGCATATTAAAGTGTTATCAGGTTGTTCTCTTTTATAGTTGTAATATATGTTTTTAGCAGATTTAAAGTAATGCTCGAGTTCTTTAGGTGGTGGTAAATTGCCAAAACTATCAAAGTAATAAATATTATCACCTAATTTCTTATAACAAACCCAATGAGTGCCAGGACCTTCTGAATTGTCTAAATTTACAATGCCGGTTTCGTTTTTCCACATTTTAACTGGTAATTCATCTTTCATAAAGACACCACGAAAAAAAGGTATTTTTAAACATGAAATGTATTTAAATAATTCAATATTTGTTAACGCTTTATGTGGTATTACTAATTGATTTCTTTTATTTAATATGCACGATACGGTCTTAGGTATAGACCTGCCCCGTTTTTTACCATTGACCATACTGTTGGTTTTTTGCTACCCTTTCTGGTGGAACGTCGTTTTCTTCTAATATTCCCTCCATGTTTTGTCTTTGCCGATCTCCTTTTCACTCTTCGCCTCCTTTTTCCACCTCCTACCGCTGTTTTAGCCTTCATACCTGCTGTTACCGCTAAAGCTGCTGCTTTTTCCGCAATACTAGCGTCACTAGACTTTACTCGTTGCCAAGCTATATCCGCGAGCTTTTTATCAGCTATTGATCTATTTTTTGTATCGCTAAATGTGGAATATGCTATATCGTGTTCTTTACAAGCCTGATCTAACTTATTTATGCCTGGATCGCCTCTTTCCAGTCGTTTTTTCAATTTAGTTCCTGGTCCGCAATACTGATAACCTCCCGGTATGTGAAATTCGTATGGTAAAGCGTCTATTGCTCTATTTACGACAGATCCTACTGGAATTCGATTTAAAGCTTTACTTAATAGAGAAACCGCTGTGGACGTGATCCCACCTCCTTTCCTTACAGTGTCTCGATATGGACTGATGTACTGAAATGTCATGATTGTCTTTTATAATTGAAATGCACAGCTTATGTGTTACCTCTACGACGAGTTGAACATAAATGAAGTTATTTATGATTTTGATCAATTAAATAGTAAAAGGACCCCAAAGTGTGGATCCTAATATTTGTGTTGTTTTATCAAAAAAATATTTATAAAGAATTTCTTGTTTTATCCATGTATTTCTCTGTTTTTCATCAACAGGTTTATATTGTCCGGCTGCAATATGATTATGCATATCAAATAATATATTACCTATCACTTTAACAAGGAAGTTAACATTTACAGCGTTATCTACATAATCAGGGTCTGCAACATTTGTTAATCGTTTGTTATCACAATTCCACCATCTATGTCCACCTGGCTCTAATTGTATTATCTGTTGAAAAGTAACAACATTACCAGGCAATGACGCGGGAGCTATATTTATTAATTGTTTTCCTTTACCATCCCAAACATTATACTTTGGTACATGTCCATCAATAAGTAAATTCTTTTCTTCAAGTAATGTAAACTTTTCATTTCCTTGTACAAACAAATCCCCCCGCCGTGATACCACTTGGTCTTGTTTTACAAATCCAGATGTTTCTTGTTTTAAAGTCTCTTTCATTTGACCTACTGTTGCACCATCCGATGGAGCCGAACCATCTTTTACATTTGCTAAACATTTACCAAAACAATCTATAACCCCTACATCACGTGTGATACAATGATCTTTAATAGGCTATATTTTAGATTTACAGCATCGTTTTCAGTCTTTGGATAACCTATATCGTTAATAACAAATTTATAAAAAGAAAATCCATCTTTTGTCTTTTCAGGTATTAAAGAATGTAAATAGCGTCTATTCACGCTGTCTTTTTCATCTTTAGGATCATCTATGTTGGATATACGTTTATTGTTAGCACTATACGTTTTTCCATTGAATTTTAACGTATTTTTTAATTCAGATAACAAATAACCTTTGTTTATTGCATCACCGTTTTGATTTGGTTTACCAACGTTGATAATTCTATGATTTTCTGCATCATATGTGTTATTGTGTAGTCTTAATGTTGGTGATATTTTTTCATTTACTATTTTTAAATTTACTGCATCGTTTTCGTCCGTGGGATCTTTTATGTTTTTTAACCTTTTATTACTAATATCATAATCTCCTTCAGGTGTTTGTGGTAAACCAGCACCTCTTTTTAAGTTATTCGCGTAATATAATCCATCCGAGGAATACCGTCCGAACTTGTCGACACTCATGGTGCAACTGAATAGCATTTTAGGGAGTAACGCATTTTTATGAGATTACCCCTCGGTTTCTAAGTTCATCCACTAAAGCCACCCATTCGTTTTCCAATCCAGTATGACCCGCCTCTTTGGCTTCATGTATTAGTTTCATTCTATCCACCAATTTATTGATATTATTGTAATAAATTACGTTTGTATTGTATAGTTTCTTCATCAATCCTTTACCGGTGACTGATTTGCTTCTTTTTCTCGGTTCTGGAGAACTTAAATCTAAAGTGGATGCTACTAATCTTCTTTTTACAGGTTTTCTTCTTATAATCGGTATTAATTTGGAAACAAAATCTTTATATTTTACAGATTTATTTCTATATATGGGTGCTTCAGGTAAATAATTTCTTTTATATGCATTAGTTTGATCCAAAATTTTGCTATACACTTCCAAATCATCATTTTTTACCAATGCTTTTAAAGGTTTATTTTCAAATAATAATTCAAATAGCCCCCTTGTTCCCTTATATATTTGATCACCTATGTGAATATTATCATGTTCATCGACATCTAATTTGCTATTACCAATCATTACACCTTCTTTGGACATTCTTGCTCCATAACTGTGGTATTTTTTAGTAGAATCAGTTCCAATTAACAGTTTTAACAAGTATTTCCTTCCTAACGGTCCTTTTGTATGAATAGTTTCACCCAATAAGCTTATGTTTGATGGTTCTCCTTCTGTTTTTCTTCTTCACTCGCTATAGATACCACTTCCTCTTCACTACCAGCATATACATCTTCTCTTTCTGCCGTTGTATCACTAAATATGGAGGCTTCCGGGTCCTTATCGCTAATATCTTCTGATATTACACTTTCCCTTTCATATTGTGTTATCGGAGCAATAATATCACCTTGAAAAGAAGGTTTAGTCAATTTTTTGTTCAATTGTTTCAAAGGCTCCGTAATAGGTTTAAAAGTAGATTCGAGAAATTTCTCCCTTTCGCTGATACCTAACTTTAACGCTCTGTTTTTAGCCCGAATAGAATCACTAAGTGATTTAATTTCCTTTACTAACTTTTCTTGGTTAACCATGTTTGTAGCAAGACGTGCTGTACAAGAATGATTGTGTGATATAATGGTTAGTGAATTAATATAAATTTATCAAAACCTATCCTGTATCGGCCGTTATTTAGTGGTTGTTCCTTCATAATTGTCAAAAATCCATAATTTTCAGCCCAAGCCTTACCACATATGTCTTTAAACCGTTCATATGACATATCCGCATTGACATGATCGTAATATATGTGTTTTAAGTTAGTTTCATCCTGTTTGAATACAATTAACACATTTGCGTTGTCTCTTATCAGTTGTTTTGGTATTTTACTATAAGTCTGCCCTATGTAAATGCTATCTATATTGTTATGTCGACCCATAGCGAAATAACTCCTGATAGTGTTTTGGTTTTCACAGGATACATCATCAAATATAAAAACTGAAAATGGTTTAGCTTCATGCGGTTGCATTACGCTTTCACTTGCATCAAACTTGTAATATTTCACTTCTGGCACATTATTAAATATTTTTTCTAATAATTGGTATTTGGGTTGTTGTAATGATTTGGAAAAGACATACAAGTTATTGAAACGCAATCCTTTTGGGTTTGTAATCAAATTGAATACTACATTTGTTTTACCACAATTTGATGGACCGGTTACAAGACAACGCACCGTGTTTGGTAATAAAACACCATGTTTGCCACTGTTTAATTCTGAATTGTCCACCGTGAGTTCATCAATATTATTAATAGGAAAACTATCCTTTTGCGGTATTATCTCCATCCTTTGTAAAGGTTCAACCTAAAATGATGCTCCATCATTATATAAGATCTTTTTTAGGTATCCAAGAATCTTCACTCTTATTAAATCCTAACCATCGCACTTTAACTTTATCTTTTTTTCCGTTGTAACACCTTTTCAACGAGATATACATCACCTACTGTGGATTTTAACATTTCATGTCCATAAAACCCTCCTTCGAGCAATTGTCCTTTATTATCTTTTAAAATGTAAGTTTCCGGTACTGTAGGTTGCACCTTAAATACGGTAAAAACCTCATTTGTCCAATTTGGCAGATATCTTTTACTGAATACACCTTTGTATTTGCTTATTCGCACTTTATCACCAACATTAAACAATTTAGGCTTTAGTTTTTCAACTTTTGGTTTAGTATTCATTTTTATACGTTTTAATACGAGTTTTTCATTTTTACTAGTCACTTGGTTCGGTTTCATACCAATTGTTCTATGAAACTTGTTATTGTAATCTTTTATTAGTTTTGATAACATATCAATCCATACGTGCGATCCTCTGTTTGAAAACATCTTGTACATCGCACCTTTTAAAGTTCGATTGAATCTTTCTATAATTGTTGCTTTTACCTCTGAATTAGTCGAATAATGGTTTATATTGTGTTTCTTCATTAAATTTGAAAATTCTTTATTGAAATATTCTTTACCATCATCGGTTTGTAAATGTTTTATGGTATTTTTGTCTCTCTGTATCGCAGTTTCCATGGCTTTTGTTACACTCTTGCCGGTTTTATCTTTTAGCGGTAAAGCATCTGCCATTTTTGTAAAACAATTGATAATAGTCAATATATATTTAAATCCTTTATTTTGTTTACTATAAGGAATCATTTCAATTAAATCAGCTTGATATAGATCATTCATTCCTTTTATAACAGTATTTCTTCGGGGAAATTTTCTCCTAGCCGGTTTATGAAGTTCATGAACAATTTTTTGTTTCAAATCCATAATTTTATCCTTCCTCATTCATGGATGAAGTAAAAATAAATTTTTTATTACATTATACCCATATTTAACTGGGTCAAGGTCATTCAAATTGATGTAAAAAAATGGGGAACACGGCGTTGGACTTGCCGTGTTCCCCATTTTTTTACGGAAGGAAAAGGAATTTAGGTCGAAGAAGGACGAAGATGAACGAAGAATAGGTTAGTTGTCGATAGGGTTGAGAGAGTAGTGGCCAAAAGGAAGAGTGTTAATTTTATTATCCATAATGTGACGTTTGTCATCTTGGTTCGAGAGGGCCTTTTTCACTTCAGTCACACTGAAAACTTCATGTTTCTCGCTTCTGATGGTGTTAAATTTCGCAGTCAACGTTTTGTCTTGAAATAAACAGTTTTTGTATTGTTCAAAGTTTACATTTTTCTTCAAATAACTTGTCTTCACACCTTTTGCTTTTTTGGTGGTAGATGTTTCTTCTTGATGTCCTTTATATACTTTAAAAGAATATAATTTGGACATTAGTGCAACGATTTCTTCCATGCTTGCTCCATTGCATTCATCTTTGAATTTGCCTAAAACTTTCTTATTATTTTCATTGAAGTTCGGGTGATTTCTTGGGTAGTCGGAAAAATCAAAATCATTTTTGTGTATGAACGTCCGAAGATCTTCATACATGTCTTGTGTCTTAATCCAATAAATTAGTGCGTCCGTGTCCATGTAGGCTACTCCAATATTTTCTCTTCCATAATGTTGAACCATTTTGTTGTAATGAAAGTCATACATGTGCGTTTTACTTATATCCAATATTGACATTCCTATGTACAACGGTCTATCCATTACTATCTTGGTTTTCTTCATGCTGACTGCTACCAAGTTTTCATTAATTATCATACTTGTTCCAAAATTCGGTTTCTGTACAAGTTTCTGCATCTGTCTGGGGTTTGTTACTAATTTTACAATTTTGTGTTTCCTTTTGTTTTCTAAAGTTTTTCCAAATATTGCATTGTTCATGAGCTTGTTAAAATCTTTTTCAAAAGCTGATGTTGCTGCTGCTCTCCTTGCAGTGTTTGAATCAATGTATGGTTTTAAATAACAAGATTGTGAAAATTTTAAAACTCTATGAATTTTGGTAATAATCAATCCTAATTCCAACGCTTGTTGTACAACCCAATAGTGCGCGACATAACGGTTTTTGTTGTTTAATGTCATCATTAATTTGGGCCATTTTCCCGTCGGTGATACTTCAGTTTTAGCCAACAGTGGCAAGTCGTAATGATGATCGTGTAGGTGTACTGGATACTCAAAGTCGCAGTCTAAGATGTAGCCGGTGTCACCTTCTTTGGGAATATCCATAATATTTCCAATTGAATCAGGGTCTACCCATTGAAAGTCGCCATACGGAAGGGGTTTGGACATTGCCCAACCGTACAAATTATTCGCATCAAAATAGCCCAGAAAAATCGAATCTTTAGTTTCATCATAGTTTGGTAGAAATTTATTATTAGCTTTGACATTTCTTGTAACGGCCTGAGTTAATCCACCGCGTACACCTGATTCGATCATCAAAACCATATCGATGTCGGTTAACAGCTCCAACTTGCACTCGGTGGATTTTAACATGGCCTGCCATGCTAAGCCGGGAGATGTAAACGAATGAAGGGGGTCCAGTCCGTAAGCGGTGAAACAGGTGTTCCTAAATTGTTCCATTATGTCACACAATAATGTTACATCTAGTTTTACATAAAAGTCAGAATAATCACCCAAGGTATTCATTCCTAATTCATTCCAGACTTTCTGAGCATGATTATAATCTTCAATTGAAATTTCAGTATCGGTTAATTTACTTTTAAAAGCTTCGATTGGTGGCAAACATGTTTCATCAAATTTTTCTAGTCCAGTAATGTAATCATATGGAAACACACCTTTTCTTAGCACCAAGTCCATTTTATCTTCTGGCACAATTTTTCTTGTTTCCTTCAAGTCTTGTCTTCTTAAATTAGCTGTTAGTTTGCTAAGGCTGGATTGCATAAATCTATAAGAGTCCACGAATCGAAGCTTAATTTTGCCAACAGTCTTGGAAAAACTAATATAATTCTCTAAAGTGGTGGCCAAAACATCAATTTTCCCATCATCCCTGCCCAATTCCGGAATAATAAAATGTGAATCATAACCACTAAGGTTATGCAAAACGACTGGAATGAATTTCGGAAGTTTATAATTAATATTACATGAATTGCAAGCAGCCCCTCTGTAATAACCAGTAAGATGATCATAGTCATGAACTTTATGGTTCTCAACAGTAAATTCTTTTTTACACAAGTAACAATTAGTGGCATTGATATATTGAATTTCCTCCTCTTCATCTAGAGGAATCATAGGGACAATATTACTGTACACTTCTTCAACCTTATCAGCTATATAATACAAGTTATCTACAAAATGTTTAGCAGCATCCTCACCTCTGTACAAAATTGGGGTTGAACTTAAACCAAAATTTTTCAAATGTTCTTCTGACAGTGTGGATTTAACAAGCAAACAAAAACTGTTAGGTTTATGCAGCTGGTATTTCGTCCTACTGGTAATTTCCCCTTCTGGATGTTCTTGGGGTACCAGTGTAGACTCAAAGTCTGCATAAATTACAAATGGTACCCTATATTGATGGCTAATCTTTTCAAATTTTACAATAGAGCGAGTAGGTGCAGGCAAACTAATTTTGCATTCAAAATTTTCATTACAGAGTCTTTGGTGTTCTTGTAGCCACTGAGCACCTCCTCTTCTTAGCTCCTTATTTACAAAGCAAAAGCACCTTTTACAAATTGTTTTTTTACATTTCCTTTTGGACAACTGTTTACCTACCAAAGCTTCAAAATCTTTTATATACACATAGTGTGAAATTTTTCCTTTAGTTATTAATAACAAATCAGTATGGTTCCTAAGTTCAGTTTTAGTTACCCTTAAGGGGTACACATTATTTGCATCATCCAAACCAAAAATATTTACACTAACACCGGGATTCTTCTTTTCAAATTTACAAATGTCTTTAACACTTACAGGGTAAGACAGTCCTTGGAAGTTATATCTATTATTTATATTTACATAGTGTCTACTTACTCTAGAAGGGCGCTGCTCTGGCAAAATATATTTACATAACATAGCATACTTAAAACACTCATTATCTTCATTTTGTACATTTATACATGCTTTCGTTTTCTCAATGGCTTTTGGTAGAGGGACGTAGCTGCTTCCTCTCATACCAAATCCGTGCTTATGCACTCTTAAATCTAAACCCTCTACAGATGTAAACATCCAACCTGACCCTCTCCCCTCATGTTCCTGCAGTTTTGTTAAGAGTTCTTCCAAACATTCCTCAACAATTTTATTTACATCAGAAGCAAACATGAAAGTACGGTTTTTCGTTATAAACCCCCTCACTGTTGTTTCACCATCCGTATTAGTAAATAACGCATCTAAAACTAAACCAAATTTTAAAAAATTTAGTCTTGCCAATTCTTGTCGCAAAGTTTGCCCAATCAATAATTTTGCTTCAGTTAAAAAATTTTCAAGATCAAGCTGTACATTACTTATTTTGTGATGGATTACCGTATGTCCGGGGAAAGCTGTTGTACGTATCTGGTTCATTCCTTGTTCCATGTCCGTGTCTATGTCCATGTCGGTGTCCGAGTCTGTGTCGGTGTCCATGTCCTCTGTAGGTCTCCTTCCAAGTCCTGATGGTCCGGCGCCTCCAAACTGAATGACGGTTGGCCTCCTCCTTTGCAGCAACTGCAGCTCGCTTTCCCAATCGTCCAGTCTTCTGTGATGTTCTGATAAAAATTTTTCAATAGAGTCCAAATCGTCTTCACTTACTTGCACATTGTCCTCTTCTTTATGCAATTCCAGATGGATTTGCAAAATATTTTCATCAGGGAAAAATTCCCCACAAATATGGCAAAGAAGCATTTTTACCACAAGAGCGTTTGGATGTTTACTCCACGAAGGTTCATCCAATAATGAGAGGCTGGGTTAGCCGACCTGCTTTTATAGCGGGTGGTGGGGGGTGATCTTGGGAAAACCCCCTTCTGCGCATGCGCAGAACAAAATGTAATAATTTCTACATAAAATTTTCATTTAGGACTAATATATAGGTCAAGGTCACCTTTAATATGGTAAAAAAGAGGGAACACTGGATAAGAGATGGTAGTAAGATCGACTTTCTAACAAATACTTTCAATAATATGTTAACAAGTTCAAAAGTTAAATATTTTTATTTTTTTACTGTCCAAATTGTTCAGAATTAAAACTTTTACATATATTTGTTTGAGCAAATGCTTTTGGCACACTTACCACACGCCAAAACTCAAAAAATGTACAGAATTAAGACTGATCTCGCGGGGAAATACTTATGTGACACCTAACATTGGTTATCTGACTCAAATAAGAATTGGTGATATATAACATATTGAATAAAAATTTTATTTTGTATAAATCACCAATACTATGCGAGTCGGACAACCAATGTGAGGTGGCTACATAGTATTTCCCCGAGAGATCAGCTTAATCCTGTACTTTATATGAGTGTTAGCGTGTAGGAAGTATGGCAAAAGCATTTGACCAAAAGAAAATATATTTAAAGTTTTAAGATTAAACAAACTAGCGAGTATAAAAATAAAAATATTTCCTAACCATTGGCAACCTGTTAACATATTTCAGTGTAAAAAGTATTTGCTATTGAGTCAATCTTACCATCACCTCCGATCCAGCGTTCCCT
>CM061537.1:72015476-72195678 GCA_030545055.2 Neoaliturus tenellus | reverse complement strand
ACTCCCCTGATAGACAAGGATGATGTAAGCAAACTATCATCAATTCAAGTGAAATTTCTGGAAGAAAAAATTCTTGTTTCTGTAAAAGAAGTGTTTCATAATGAATATTCAAAAAGATTGGCTTTCAACTTTATTAGGGAACATGCAGGACGTGAAAAAGCACAGTATCCAAGACTATATTATTTATATCTCTTTGAGAATGGAGCAAGTGTAACGGTAGAAATAACTATCATATTAATGTAATTCTCCCTACCAAGGTTATGAGGTTAGGAGTGCATAATTTGGATGAACTGAACCTAATGTTTTAGGAACTGGAATATTTGATACATCAGAATTGTACGCTTTGTGAAATTGAAATTTTTAAATTGAAATAAAATGTGTTGAACTAGGACTCGAACTTGACTTGATTGAGGTTTTGTAGAACAGAGCGGGGATAGATCACTTTGCGGCAATAGACTAGCATGCTGCTTAGTGGGTCTATCCCCCGCTCAAAGGGTATCTTTACATGACCTTGACCCACATAAATGCATACTTGGTGGGGGTATAAAAGGGTAAGCAAATTGGATGGATACAACACTTCCATACCATGGCTCCACTTGACAACACCGTGTTCCATTGCAACAGAATTGTCTCTATTCTGGAGGTAATACCTCTAGAAATTATAGAAGTAGAGGACCAACTACCTGCGGTTGATCAAGAAGAGGAGGAGGAAGAAATAATGGATATTGAAACGGACTCTGATGAAGCTGGTTCAACGGACAATGAAGTGGACTTGCACGCCTACGAAACATTAGAGTCATCATCTGAGTCGGAAATGGAATTCCAATTGGAAATTGAAGAAGAAGAAGAACAAGACACTCCTCATCGTCCAATGGATAGAATGTTAGTTGCCAGAAGAATTATGTATTGTCATCGCTGCCTATTCCGTGATGAGGATGATTCCAACTCTGATGGTGATGTTTCACCTTTGTAAGAAGTTTTAAACAAAAAGTAAAAAAAAAAAAACAATGTGAGCGGGGGATAGAGCACTTTGTAGTAATTGATGCTGCTTAGTGCTCTATCCCCCGCTCAAAATAATAATTCCAAATGACCTTGACCTATATAAAGTTGTTGGAACAGACGTCTTTGAAAACTCGTACAAAATGGTGGATTTAGATCAAACATCATCAGTTTCTCAAGCCTGTTGAAGAATGTATTGGAAATGGGTGTTAAAGCCAAATCTACTACATGATTGATAAACCGGATGTATATGACGTCACTTTCCCCCACCCTTCAACCTCGGGTATAAAGGGACCCAGTTGAGCGCGCTGCCCATTATTGCGTGGACATTCACAGAGTGTGCATTCAAAGCCAAACTGTTTGAAATGGCTCTTTGCGACATTTGTGGGGAAATTTTTGAAGACGGAGATCTTTTCACCCTACACAGAGAATTACATGAAGAAGATGGAAAAAAAGATATTATCATCGATGAAATAGACTTAGACTCAATTGACCGGTTTTTGGAAGAGCATCAGAAGCAGATGGACTACTACGACGGCTATCTACAGCAAATGCAAAGAAGAAGACCTAGTGTGATCCAATTTGCTGGTGCTGGACCATCCACTACTAGAAGACCTATTGAAGAAGAGGATATGCAAGAAGAGGACACGGAAGAAGAGGACATGGAAGAAGAACTGAAGATGTGAGACAACTGCGCACCACGGCCTTACCAGGACGAGTTGTAACACATTTTAAAATTGATAATGTACAATTGGAATTGGATAATTTTATAACCCAGGCCAGAGTACTTGTTGGAAAAACGCTAAAAGAAGAATTACAGAGATTGAACTTCATTAAATTTGGACTGGTGTTAGAATCAAAGTTTACCAATACTGATGGTGAAACGGCATTAAGAGCATTCATTACCAAAAACCGAACCCTTACAACTAAATCTGATATCAATGAAATTATTGAAGAATGTTTGGATGAACTGCTAGTTAAACTGCAAGAACATGAAGGAAGAGGATCCGGCTGGAGTCTGTCATCGATTGAAGGTATGGATGTAAGGGTTCACAAGCACGGATATGGTATAAGGGGTAGTAGTTATATACCTTTGCCAAAGAAGATACAAGCTACCAAATCTTGTATCAATGTGCAAAATGAGGACAATGAATGCTTTAAATATGCTATGCTAACAAAATATGTGCAAGAAAATCCATGTAGAGTTAGCAGAGCGTATCAAAATGTCCAACACCGCTACAACTTTCGAGGTTTGTCATACCTGTTAGTGTTAAAAGTATTGGTAATTTTGAGAAACAAAACCCAGGTGTTTCTGTAAACGTGTTTGGTTTAGATGATTCCAATAGTGTTTATCCTCTGAGAGTATCAAAATTTGAGGAAAGAAACCACACGGATCTGTTATTGATAACTAAGGGTGAATTTCACATTATGTGTGGATAAAGGACTTTGCAGCCTTGGTTAAAAATCAATTATCAAAACAGAAACGTAGGTTAACAGTGTGTAAAAGATGTTTCTGTTTTACATATAAAGAGTTGAGACGTGGAGGATCGGAGTGGTTGTCGGAACACCAGCGGCTTTGTAATGACAACTATGAAGTGAAGATTAGTCTGCCACCACCATCTAGAGCATTTGTCCAGTTCAATAAAACAGTTCACCAATACCGGATTCCACTAGTTATCTATGCTGACTTTGAATCCACGTTAGTGCCGCAGGAACTTCCGATGGTGAAGTAAATAGAAGAACCAAATATCAATTGCATCAACCTAACAGTTTTTGCTTATTGGTGAAATCTACTTTACCTGAAGAACAATTGCAAGACTATGGCTTAACATCCACTCCGATACTCTACCGTGGGGAAGAAGCTGCTAAGTATTTTGTAGACCAGTTGTATGACATTGCTGAAAAGGCGGAACGCTTATACGGTAATGTTTTACCCATGGAACCTTTGAACCAAAATCAACAAGAAGAATACATTTCAGCAACAAGATGTTATCTATGTAAGAAGAGCTTCAGTGAAGAAAATCCAAAAGTAAGAGATCATGATCACCTCACAGGGTTATACAGAGGACCTGCTTGTAATTCATGCAATATAAATTACAAACTGCCAAACTTTATCCCTGTAGTGTTACACAATCTTAGCGGCTACGACTCCCACTTCATTATTCCAGAGTTAGGAAGAGATAATGGTAAAATTGATGTTCTTGCTACAACATTGGAAAAGTACATCAGTTTCTCAAAAACAGTAGGTAAAATTAAACTTCGCTTCGTAGACTCTTATAGATTTATGGCATCTAGTTTGAGCAGATTGTCTGAGAACCTAAGAAGAGAAGACTTAAAAGAAACCAGCAAAATTGTATCTGAAGATAAATTGGACTTAGTAATGCGTAAAGGAGTGTTCCCCTATGATTACATAACTTCTGCAGAAAAATTTGAAGAAACCAGTCTACCACCGATTGAAGCCTTCAATAGCAAGTTAAATGAAAGTGCAATCACCGTTGAAGACTACAATCATGCTTGTAATGTTTGGAACCAGCTCAACATTCAAACCTTAGGGGAATATTCTGACTTTTATATAAAACTGGACGTAACTCTGTTGTGTGATGTGATGGAAGAATTTCGAAACACCTGCTTCTCCGCCTATGGACTGGACCCTTTACACTCGTACACATCTCCTGGATTAGCATGGCAAGCTATGCTAAAGTCAACCAACTGTCGACTGGAACTTCTAACGGATATTGATATGGTGCTCATGATGGAATCTGGTGTACGGGGCGGTTTGACACAAGCTGTAACACGTCATGTTAAAGCCAACAACAAGTACATCCCCGGCTTCGACGAGCAACAACCATCGGTCTACCTTGGCTACTTTGACGCAAACAACCTTTATGGTTGGGCAATGTCAAATCCGCTTCCCTACGCTGACTTCAAATGGATCGACCCGGCCACCATTGGAGACATCTCACAGATTCCGAAAAATGGTCCAAAGGCTATATTCTGGACTGTGATTTTGAATATCCGGAGCACCTTCATGACCATCACTACGACTTGCCTCTGCTAGCCAAGACTGAAGTTTCACCGACAGGAAGATGGCCAAAATTGATGATGACTCTTGGAGAATAAGGATCGCTATGTGGCTCACTACTGGGTAGTTCAACAGGCTCTTGAATTGGGTCTACGTATAGTGAGAATTCATAGAGCAATTGAATTCACCCAGTCTTGTTGGTTGAAACCATATATTGATTCCAACACTGCAAGAAGAGCTGCAGCGACAACAGCATTTGAAAAGGACTTCTATAAATTAATGAACAATGCCATCTTTGGGAAGACCTGAGAACAAAAGAAAACACAAAAATGTAAAATTAGTGAGTGATCCTAGGAAATTGGAAAAATTAGTGCAAAAACCAATTTCGGAACATCCATGATTATAAACGAAAATCTAGTCGCTGTCAGTATGAAGAAAACAACAATAGTCATGGACCGTCCGTTATACATAGGTATGTCGATTTTGGACATAAGTAAAACCCTGATGTATGATTTCCATTATAACAAAATGGTTAAACACTACGGAAGGGAAAACATTGGAGTCGCATACATGGATACGGACGCGTTTATCTACTGGATAAAGACTTTGGACATGTATGAAGACCTAAGGACTTTTCCATACAAAGAAGATTTCGACTTTTCTGACTATCCGAAGAACCATCCAAATTTTAATGAAAAAAATAAAAAAGTAATTGGAAAATTCAAAGATGAAGCAAATGGAATGCCTTTAGAAGAAATAGTGGCGCTGATGGCAAAATTGTATTCATTTAAGATGTACCACGAGAACAACACACCGACAGTGAAAAAAGCAAAAGGAGTGAAGACATCTTATTTGAAAAAACACGTAACATTTGACCACTACAAGACTTGTTTGTTTGAAGATACTACGATATCAGCAACATTCAACAATATCCGAAGCTTCAAGCATCAAGTCTACAGTGTCACCGAAATTAAAAAAGCACTGTCAGCTCGGGATGATAAAAGACATATTTTGCCCGACAAAATCCACACTCTTCCATTCGGCCATTACTCCCTAAACCCTATCAACTAGTAACCTATTCTTCGTCCTTCTACAACTTCGACCTTATTCCTTTCTCCTTCCGTAAAAAAATGGGGAACACGGCAAGTCCAACGCCGTGTTCCCCATTTTTTTACACAAGTTTGGATGACCTTGACCCATATAAATGATGTGAATATTTAAGACAACGTTCATTGTGATTATACATGTGATACAACAAACATTGAAACCTGCAATATGAAGGACTTGAAGCAACAAATTGTCAACGAACTTCATAAACCTGCAAGAAGAAAGTTTCCACGAAGAAATACGGTGATAAAAGGAATTAATGATTTATATCAAGCAGATTTAATCGAAATGATTCCTTATAGCAAACAAAATAAAGGATATAAATACATATTGACTGTTATTAACTGTTTTTCAAAAATGGCAGATGCTTTACCACTAAAAGATAAAAGTGGCAAAAGTGTTACAAAAGCAATGGAAACAGCTATACAAAGAGACAAACATACTATTAAACATTTACAAACAGATGATGGAAAAGAATATTTTAATAAGGAATTTGCAAATTTAATGAAAAAACACAATATAAACCATTACTCAACCAATTCAGAGGTAAAAGCTTCAATAATCGAAAGATTCAACAGAACTTTAAAAAGTGCAATGTATAAAATGTTTTCCAACAGAGGATCGCACATATGGATTGATATGTTACCAAAACTTATAAACAATTACAATAACAAATTTCATAGGACTATCGGGATGAAACCAAACCAAGTAACTAGTAAAAATGAAAACCTTGTATTAAAACGTATAAAAACGAATACTAAACCAAAAGTTGAAAAACTAAAGCCTAAAAAATTTAATGTGGGTGATAAAGTGCGAATAAGTAAATATAAAGGTGTATTCAGTAAAAGATACCTGCCAAATTGGACCAATGAGGTTTTTACTGTATTCAAAGTACAACCTACAGTACCTGAGACATATATTTTAAAAGATAATAAAGGACAATTGCTTGAAGGAGGGTTTTATGGACATGAAATGTTAAAATCAACAGTAGGCGATGTATATTTAGTTGAAAAGGTGTTGCAACGGAAAAAAGATAAGGTCAAAGTACGATGGTTAGGATTTAATAAGACGGAAGATTCTTGGATACCTAAAAAGGATTTGATATAACGATAGAGAATCATTTTAGGTTGAACCATTACAAAGGATGGAGATAGTACTACAAAAAGAGAGTTTTACTATTAATAATATAGATGAACTCACAGTGGATAATTCAGAATTCAATAGTGGGAAACATGGCAATTTGTTACCAAACACCGTTCGTTGTCTGGTTACCGGACCTTCCAACTGTGGAAAAACTAATGTAGTATTCAATTTGATTACAAACCCTAAAGGATTACGATTTAACAATCTATATGTATTTTCAAAATCACTACAACAACCAAAGTATCAATTATTGGAAAAGATACTGACTAATGTGCCTGAAGTTAAATATTTAAAGTTTAATGCAAGCGAGAGTGTCATGCAGCCACAAGAAGCTAAACCATTCTCCGTGTTTATATTCGATGATGTATCTTGTGAAAACCAAAACACAATAAGGAATTACTTCGCTATGGGTCGACATAACAACATAGATAGCATTTATATTGGCCAAACTTATAGCAAAATACCTAAACAACTCATTAGAGACAATGCAAACATGTTAACTGTATTTAAACAGGACGAAACCAACCTAAAACATATATATTTTGATCATGTAAATGCGGATATGACATTTGAACGATTTAAAGAGTTGTGCGGAAAGGCTTGGGCTGAAAAGTATGGGTTCCTAACAATTATGAAGGAACAACCGCTAAACAATGGTCGATACAGGATAGGATTTGATAAATTTATATTAATACATTAAACGCGGTATAACACATTCATTGTTGTACAACACGTCTTGCTACAAACATGGTTAACCAAGAAAAATTAGTAAAAGAAATAAAATCACTTAGTGATTCTATTCGGGCTAAAAACAGAGCATTGAAACTAGGTATTAGCGAGAGGGAGAAATTCCTTGAATCTACTTTTAAACCTATTACTGAACCCTTGAAACAATTAAACAAAAAATTTGCTAAACCTGTATTGGAAGGAGATGCGATTGCACCTATTACGAAGTTTGAAAGAGAAAATGTAAAATCAGAAGAGTTTAGTGATGAAGACCTGGAATCCTCTACGTATAGTGGTTTTACCGGTGGAGAACCCGAAAGAGAGCTAGAATCACCGGACTATAGTGGAATAAAAGAATTATATGAAGTAAAAGCCAAAAGAGGACATGAAGTTGTATCAACTGCTATTGAAGAGGAAAAAGAAGAAGAGACAAGGGAAGGTCCGTCAAACATAAGCTTGTTGGGTGAAAACATTCATAACAAAGGACCTTTAGGAAGGAAATACATGATAAAAATGTTAGCTGGAACAAATCCTAATAAAAACTACCATAGTTATGGAGTAAGATTAACAGAAGACGGTTTAATGGTTGGTAATAGCCCGGTAAACATTGATGAACATGATAATATTATTGTTGGTGATCAAAGGTATAAGGGTACAAGGGGATTATTTGAATTATTATTTGAAAATAAGCCTTTAGAATTGTTAGTTAAAGAAAAAGACATGGAAGCATATAAAAAGATTTTGGAACAAACTAATGCATACAGGAGAAAGTATTCAGCTGACCAACCTGTTTTTAGATCAAAGTCTTTAAAATATAGAGAATTTGTATCCAAGTTAATACCAACAACGAGAAGACAACCAATGCCAATAATACCAAGAAAACCTGTAAAACGAAGGTTTGTGTCATCCACTTTGGATATAAGTGCTCCAGAACCAAGAAAAAGAAACAAATCTGTTACAGGTACAGGTTTAATGAAGAAACTATATAACACAAATGTGATTTATTACAATAATATCAATAAATTGGTGGATAGAATGAAACTAATACATGAAGCTAAAGAAGCGGGTCATACTGGATTGGAAAACGAATGGGTGGCTTTAGTGGATGAACTCCGAAACCGTGGGGTAATCTTATAAAAATGCGTTACTCCTTAGAGTACTATTCAGTTGCACCATGAGTGTTGACAAGTTCGGACGTTACTCCTCGGATGGGTTATATTATGCGAATAATTTAAAAAGAAGTGCTGGTTTACCACAAACACCTGATGGAGATTATGATATGAGTAATAAAAGGTTAAAAAACATAAAAGATCCTTCGGATGAAAACGATGCGATAAACTTAAAAATATTAAAGGAAAAGATATCGCCAACATTAAACTACAAAATAACACATATGACGCGGAAAATCATAGAATTATCAACGTTGGTAAACCAAATGAAAATGGTGATGTGATAAACAAAGGTTATTTGTCATCTGAATTAAAAAATACGTTAAAATTCAATGGGAAAACGTATAGTGCCAACAATAAACGTATATCCAACGTAGATGACCCTAAAGATGCAAAAGACAGCGTAAATAGACGCTATTTTACATTCCTTGATACCTGAAAAAGACAAAAGATGGATTTTCTTTTTATAAATTTGTTATTAATGATATAGGCTATCCAAAAACTGAAAACGATGCTGTAAATCTAAAATATATTAAAGATCATTGCATCATACGTGATGTAGGGGTTATAGATTGTTTTAATAATTGTTTAGCAAATGTTAAAGATGGTTCGGCGCCATCAGATGGTGCAACAGTGGTCAAATGATGGAAACCTTAAAACAAGAAACAACCTCTTTTGTAAAACAAGATCAAGTAGTATCGAAGCAAGGGGATGAATTTGTTCAAGGTAATGAAAAATTTAATTTATTAACATACAAAAATGATGCTTGGGATTGCATGGATAAAAAGTTATCAAATATGGGATGGGGTTATGAAAAACAAGATGCAGCTGCTTTATCACAAACCGTACATCTAGATCCAGATCGATATTTTAGATGGTTTACATGTAATAATAGAGTGATAAGAGACTTGGCACAAGGAAGAGAAGCAAATGATGCTGCAACTGTAGGACAGACCATCACAACATCATTAAAGGATAGTAAAGTGTATAATTGTAATAATAAACGTATAACAAACCTTAAAGACCCTGAACATGTAGATAATGCTGTCACTGTTAATTTTCTTGTAAAAGTTTTAGGTAATGCGATATTTGATTTACACAATCATTTTACACCAGATATTCTTCAAGGAAAATCAGGTCATAATACTTATGCTGAATCCATGAGAGGTGAGTATATTAAACGAGAAATTTATAATAAATACTTTATTAACCCTAAAACGAAACAGTTTAGATCATCAGATTGGGGTGATATTGATATTTAAGTAAATAACTCAATAAATGACTTCATTTATGTGCAACCTGTCATAGAGTTAACACATGAGTTGCACATTGCCATTATAAAAGGACAATAATGACGTTCAAGTACATCAGTCCATATCGAGACACTGCAAGAAAAGGAGGTGGGATCACGTCCACAGCGGTTTCTCTGTTAAGTAAAGCTTTAAAACAAATTCCAGTAGGATCCATAGTAAATAGAGCAATAGACGCATTACCATACGAATTTCATATACCAGGAGGTTATCAGTATTGCGGACCAGGAACTAAATTGAAAAAACGACTGGAAAGAGGCGATCCTGGCATAAACAAGTTAGATCAGGCTTGTAAAGAACACGATATCGCATATTCCACGTTTGCCGATTCAAAAAATAGATCAATAGCTGACAAAAAGCTTGCGGACATAGCTTGGCAACGAGTAAAATCAAGTGACGCTAGCATAGCAGAAAAAGCAGCAGCTTTAGCAGTAACAGCAGGTATGAAGGCTAAAACAGCAGTAGGAGGTGGAAGAAGGAGGAGAAGGAGAGTAAAAAGGAGGTCAACCACAAGAAAACATGGAGGAAATATAAAAAGAAGACGACGATCTACAAGAAAAGGCAGGAAGAAGCCCACCGTGTGGTCAATGGTAAAAAACGGGGCAGGTCTTTACCTAAGACCTTATCGTGCATATTAAATGAAAGAAATCAATTGGTCATACCACATAAAGCGTTAACCAATATTGAATTATTTAAATATATTTCCTGTTTAAAAATACCATTTTTCCGCGGTGTGTTTATGAAAGACAGTTTACCAAAGAAAATGTGGCAAAATGAGACTGGAATTGTAAATTTGGATAATACTGAAGGGCCTGGCACCCATTGGGTTTGTTATAAGAAACTAAATAACAATGTATATTATTTTGATAGTTTCGGTAATTTGCCACCACCAAAAGAACTTCAAAATTACTTTAAATCTGCTAAAAACATATATTATAACTATAAAAGAGAACAACCTGATAATACTTCAATATGCGGCCATTTATGTTTGGAATTTCTAGCTAAAAGTATCAGTCACTATTGAGATGTCTTCCTATACGGTATCATTAACAGGAAAATCGTCCACTTTACGAAGTATCCTTTTTCCAGCGTTACGCTTGCAAAAAGGAAGGTTTTGGGAGGCGGCACTATTGGATTTTACAACGTACAACTCTATTCCCAATGTTACGGAAGGTAAAAATAACATATTGCATTATTATAAGGGAAAGGATGCCAGTGGAAAATTTACAGACTTACAAGAGTGCAGGTTACCCACAGGTTCTTATGAAATTGATCATATAAATGAATTTTTGCAAACTAAAATGGAAAAGACAATATAACATTAAAAGGTAATAATAATACGATGAAAGCTGAAATTACTTCCAAATATTATATAGATTTCACTCAACCAAACTCAATTGGTGATTTATTAGGATTTTCTAACGATGGGCCTGTATTAGAACCAGATGTAACACATTCCGGTAAGAAAACAGTAACAATATTAAAAGTCAATAGTATAGACATAACTTGTAACATTATACAAGGTGCTTACAGGGATGGGGCTAACACCCACATCATACATACTTTTTACCCAAGTGTACCACCTGGATTTAAAATTGTTGAAAAGCCACAAAACCTGGTATATCTACCGTTGAACACCACTTTCATTTCAGACATCGTGTTGAGCGTATTGGATCAAGACGGTAACTTGGTAGACTTCAGAGAAGAGCCTATTACGATTAGATTACATTTAAAATCGACACTTTAATACAAAACCATGGGTTTAACATTTAAAAGCGAACAACCTACGGGAAACCGCATTAGTAGCTCTTCAGCTGTGGAGGAGTTAACACGCGAGAACATTCGTTTCTTAGAGAGAATTGGATTAAAATTAACCGAGTATGGATATACTGGATATAGCGCAGGGTCCAACATTCGACGAAACCCTATGGGAAAAAGAATATCACACCCACAACCCTTACACTTCATCGAAATTAAACAATAACGATGAAATTCGTATTCCCATACAAAATCAAGACATTTACACACTACCATGTGAAAGTTACTTGTATATTGAAGGACAAGTTACTAAAAAGGACGGTACTACTGTTGGTACAACAGTTCCATTTATAAATAATCCTATGGCTTTAATATTTGATGAAATTAGATATGAAATATCAGGTGTAACAGTTGATTCCACTAAAAAAGTAGGTATTACGACAACTTTAAAAGGATTAACATCTATAACACCCAATGAAACCAATTTACTTAAACCTGCCGGATGGGTATTACCTACGATTGACACGATCACTCCAAATCCAAATGGATATTTTGATTTTCATATTCCATTACGTTTGCTGCTTGGTTTTGCTGAAGATTATAGGAAAATAATATTAAACGTTAAACAAGAATTAGTTTTGTTGAGATCTTCTAACGATAAAGACATTATTAAAGCTGCAGATGCTACTACAGATGCGACTTTAGAATGGAAATTAAAATTAGACAAAATTGTATGGAGAGTTCCACATGTTAAATTGGCTGACGAGCATAGAATGCTACTTTTAAGAAAATTAAAAGCCGATCGTGATATTGTTATTCCATTTAGAAGTTGGGAATTTCATGAGCATCCCAGTTTACCTACTACGGATCGACACACTTGGACTGTTAAAACATCGAATTATGTAGAACGAGCCAGGTATATTATATTTGGTTTACAAACAGGTAGAAGAGACGCCATTACTAAACATGCAGGACAATTTGATCATTGTGACTTGAAAAATATTAAAGTTTATTTAAATTCACAATTCTTTCCATACGACAATTTAAATGTGTCATTCACTAAGAAGAAATACAGTATATTGTACGATATGTACGCGAGATTCCAAAGTTCATATTACGGTAAAACAAATACACCTTTATTACCACCTGACAAATATTTCGATGCCTACCCAATAGTTGTAATCGATTGTTCTAAACAAAATGAATCAGTAAAGTCTTCAAGTGTGGATATAAAAATAGAAATGGAATTCAACGATGCTATACCGGCTAATACAACTGCATACTGTTTAATTCTACATGATAAAATCGTAACATACACACCTTTAACTGGAATTGTTAAAAATGTATTGTAAAAACCGGTTTTGTTTCATTCCGCGAGTATAAAAGCAGAGCGTACAGACCGCTCCTCATCAGTTTGTTGCCTACTGTTGTATGGGTAGCATCGTATTCAATATGGCTTCTCCTAGTGGTACACCTGAAAATGTGGTAGATATTGAGAAGGAGATATCTGAGTTTTTAGATCCTCAAGGTCACCAGGAAGGAGGTGAACAAAACGTTTGCGGACAACTTCACGCCAGTAATAATGTTGAAGAAAAAGGTAAAAGAAGAAAGACTATACAAAAGAGAAAAAGGGATATTGAAGATAATATTTCTCCAAACATATTGAGTGAGGTATTTTTGCGAATATTTTACCCAATCTCTTCCAGTTTGGATAAAAGTGTTTTAATCGGTGTTATGAAATCTACAGATTATTCCCCTACTGTAATTTTAACTCATGGACCCAAAATGATTTTGTTTACGGACAGTGCTTGGGAATCGTTTATGAAACATTTGCATCTACTAGAATGCTATTTAAGTAGTAACATGTTTGGAAGAAAGACAAGAGTAGGACTTTTGGATTCAAATGTGGAAATTGATATCATTAAACAACGTGGTGATCATCAGCTACGGTTTAGAGACACAACAAGACATGATAACAAAATTCAACTTAATCGAGAGGAGTTTTTCATTTTAACTTGTGCTACTGAACCTATAACAAGATACTTGAGACAACTGGTGTTTTCAAGTTCGATTATTAAAGATTATCTGGAAGACACTTTGGACAAACAACCGGACGCACCTATATTATACGGACCTGTGGATACTTCTATATTTAATAGAGTTCCTCATGAAGTACAGATGTGGAGACAATTGGAAAAGTACGCTCAACTACATAAGAAATCAGTAAAACAAGAAGAAGAGGAAGATGGAGGAGAAGAATCAAGTGTTAGTGATGAAAATGAAAACAAGGAAAATATAAAGATGGAAACTTAAATGACAATGGTTAGTTTTTAAAACAATAATCAACATTTTGTGGGGTTAGGCCTATTGGGGACGGTGCCCACGTTAAATATACACCAACGCGCCAACAACTGTACGGCCTGGTATAAAAGTAGTACCTACCGTGGTGTGGAAATCAGTTGACCTCCTGACTTCGTAATGAGCAGACGTGTGACCTTCAAAATGGACAAGGGAGAAGAAGAACAACAAGTAAAGTCCAAGCCTGGTATTATTGAGTTTCAAGCGTTTCGTGGTAATGATGATAGATTCATTATAAAAGAACTTGTGTTTTTGGACATGAATACAAGTGTTCCTTATTCGTTTTTATTTAAACCACCATGTTCTTATTCGTCTTTAACTAGTAAAGCGGCTACTACCAACAGATGGATTTCAAAACACTTCCATCATATCGATTGGTATGATGGTTTTACAAGTTACACGGACTTGTATCACATTATGCATCACTTTTCAGACAAGTTTACCAATATTTACACAAAGGGGCTGGAAAAGAAAAGATGGATTGAAGGATTTACTCATGTTCCGGTTAATGATGTGGAATTGGATAAGAATTATCAATACATGCTGGAAACCATATGTATTTGTACAAAAAGCCCAGAACATGATAAAGATAGACATTGCGCTTTGAAAAATGCCTATAAACTCGCCTCTTACCTTCAAAATGGGGAAGTGGGGAGTGGTGGGGGTAACGGAGAGTATATAAGTGGGGAGCAGACAGGGACCTGGCATGAGTATTACTCGAGATTCCGAGACGACAACATCTCCGAGCAAGAAGACGATCTGTAACCTGACCATGGCATCTCACCAGTTCCTTCAGACTTTGGTCGAGCAGTTCAATGCTCACTCCAAGTCAACAATATTACCTGTAAAGAAGTGCTCAGAACTAAAAGACGAGAAGCACTACATAATCCATGCTATGAAGAAGATGGAAACTACAGTTGGGGAGGCCATCTGCTGCAGTCTCAGCGAGGCGCCATTTACTCCGGGGGATGAACCAAAGTTCCAGGTGTACCTGCCCAAGAGATTCGTCCATCTTCTACAAAACGAGGATCTTCGCTCTATTCAACCCGGGTGTCTATACCTGGTGTCGCACGGCTGCACGGGTAGCAATTCTACAGAGTTGACCATCCACATCGCTGACAAGCAGCAGTGTTAGATTTAAGTTTTAATGTTATACATATGTTGTTGTAATGTTTTATAAATAAACGAATCATAAAAGACAAAAAAAATAAAAAAACAAAAAAAAAATGCAACATATCAATATGTGACAGACTTCACGTATTGATATGTTGCATTTTTTTTTTTAAACTTCGCGGGTGACCTTGACCTTTGACCTTTGCATTTCACAATTACCCCCACTACCGTAATTACCCCCACTACCGCACTAGGATTCAAACCTGCTTGGATGCAAAGAACGGTCAGTCTGTTGCCAACTAGCAAACGATGAGCACCTTGTACGAGCTTTGCTTACAACGAGTTATAACTGACGCATCTTTATTCCAGACGGCTTTACGAGATAATATCCCTATAACAGTAAAGCAGGATATCGAGGAGTACAAGAAAGATAATAGAGGGTATTCGGGATACTCCTGGTATAGGTTTCAAGACGGGGAAAAGTTTTGTAGGCCTTGTGGCAATGCTGCCGTCAGAGACCTTCGACGGTTCGTACAGGAAGGTGGTAGAAAACAGTTTGGATTTCTAGCACCAATGTTTAGATTTGAAAACTACAAGGACACCTGTGCTATTTGTTCCATCCCTTTGTATCAATGGAAAAAGTTTAGAAGTGTTTAATTGCATCTTCCATACCCCCACCACCATCACCCCCACCACTTTTCCATGTACCTCCAAACGCTGTGCCTCGGCTTCATTTCTACTCCAGCAGCCAACCTAGCAACATCAGGATGTCTCTCAACGTCAGTTGCGCAAGTTACGAAGAGGTGAGCATCAAGACTCAGCAGGAGCTAAACGACTTATACAAGGAGTTGCAGCTGATGGTGGCACGAGGCTACCGTATAAATGTGCAAGTTTACGCTTGCAATATACGGAACACCCGGCAGTCAAAGGAAGAGCCTGGACACTCCTCAACGGCTTCCTCACCAGCATCCATGAAGACCGAGCCAGACAACTTGGACTACTTCAGCTGACTAGCAGTTGTATTTCTTATCCTAACCATTGTAGAATATGTATATTTTTTCATTATATTAAAGAAGTAAAAGAGCAAAAACACCTATCTTGTTACTGACATATAAGCTCAGTAACAAGATAGGTTTTTTTAAAACACAATTTGGATGACCTTGAAACTTCCCCCTCCACTGCTTTGTTACCCCCACCACTTGACTATTGGTGTACATGGCACATCGCAATTGGAAACCTCATTCCATCTTCTACAGCCACATCGACAACATCAACAATGGCAAACCTACCAACAGATGAAAGATGTCCTCACGCATGTTGTGACTTCGTCCACGAGTTAGAGAAGAGGATGCAGGAGAGGGCGATAAGAAGAAAGCAGATCCACTCAGAAAATATCATGATAGTCAACGGCTATCTTTTATTGTTCGGCCTTATTATGGTTGTACTTTTCATACTGTATGGCATAGTCACATGTGTCGGCAAGGTTGCAGAAGAAAACGCTCGCCACCATCAATTGGAAAGTTTTAATGTTACTTTGTAGGTTTTCCTTTTTTTTTAAAACTCCGTTTGGATGACCTTGAAACTTCCCCCACTACTCCACCACGCCCCCCACCATGTTCCTGCATGAGCCTCACATCAAGCATCATTCCTTGTTCAGCAGGCAACCATGGATGACAACAACACCATCACCCAGGCAGACTCCACTACCGATGTTGGAACAAGTACGGGTTGGACACTGTCGATCGACAGTGTGCACTATCTAGAGACAATTTTCCAAAGGATGAAGGAGATACTCCGGGACAACCCTGGAATCATAATTCAAATGAATTTGGACTATGATTGGTCGAGAGTTACACTGCAGCAGGATGGAGACAACACTCAACAGTCACCAGAGTATACCCCAATGTCACCTATTTACCCCTATGAAGGATCTGATGTGGAGGTCAACGACGAGGCTGGTGGGGAGTGACCTTCTTTCTTTTTTTAAAACCCAATTTGGATGACCTTGACCTTTCCCCTCTACTCCTTCATTTTTTTTAAAACTCAATTTCAATGACCTTGAAATTTCCCCCTCTACTTTTCAATACTGTTACTACAGTCTGCGGCTCACCTCATTCCTTCCTTAGCTACCATGGCGAACGAGGCTACTTCTCAAGTTGAAGTTGACTCCACTACGGACGAAGCATTTCCCTTGTGGTGGACCGTTCATTTGCAAGATGTGACAGAACTAGAAATGTTACGCCAAAAATTGCAATATGTTTTTAACGAGAACCGTGACGTTGAATGTAGGATGGAATTGGATTTTGATGCGACCAGGATCAACTCAGAACCTTTAACTTCCAGCCAGCCTCATCCACACTTTACACATCTGTACACTCCTATAGCGCCGAAAGAAATAACCATTGCCGAAGCTGACTCATCCACACGTTTTATTCACCCAACATTTTGGGTGTTGATTATAGACAATGTGTACAAAGTGGAGGTGGTATGTAATAGGTTGAAGGAGTTGATGGTGGAAGATCCTGGCCTTCGCTTTAAAATAGAAATACACTTTATCTATGGAGCACCAGCAAGGGACTCAGACGACTCTGGTTCTTCATCTGAAACTACTACAGACGACGAGGACGACTAGCCATCTTTTTTAAAACTACATTTGAATGACCTTGACCTTTCCCCTTTACTCACCTTAGTTTATATAAGCTGCGCTCTCACTGACTACAGCATCATTTCGTCGTGCGCCTTCGCCGCAGCAACATGGAGAGTCAACTTAACTACTGTTGCAAACAGAAGTGTTTTTCATGGCCCAATGACATTGATGTGGTGGATGGACTGGCTTGTAGAAAGTGTGAAGCTTTTGGACAATGCATGTGTCGGTGCAAATCTTGGGAGAAGCCAAAGCCTGAGTTGAAGACATTCCATGTGTACCAGATGAGAGGGCATAAGTACACTTGTTGCCCTGAACGTTGCATTGAATTTAATCTAAGACAGCTAACTGGCTGCAAAATGTGCAACAATCATTTTGCAGGTTTTTGCAAACATTATTTAGGGGCGTGTCAGTACAGATCAACTTGGCATACCGAAGCACTCACTATCAATGAAATCGCTATAGACTCACAAGAGTAGTCTTTCTACTCTTTAACTTTTTTAAAACTCCGTTTGGATGACCTTGACCTTTCCCCCTCCACTTACCTTAGTTTATATAAGCTCCATTCCCACTGACCACGGCATCACTTCATCTTGCTCCCTCGCCGAAGCAACATCAAGTATGGAAACTAAGCGTGTCTCATGTTGCGAGCATAAGTGTTTGGAGGAGCCAGGCGTCATCCATTGTGCAAAGAAGCTTTGGGAGGAAGAGACAGGGTCAACCTATTGCTGCAAGGACAAGTGTTTCCTACTACCAAGATGGCAAGTGGACGGGTTGGCCTGCCAGCAATGTGAATGCTTCGGATGTTGCAGGTGTAGATGCAAGAACCAGCAGCTGCCTCCACCGGTACTACAGACTTTCAAAATTTACAAGTCCCAGTACTTTTACACTTGTTGTCCGCAGCGGTGTATTAAATTTCATTTTTCTAATCTTACCAATTGTCGGAAGTGCTACGGACAACCTGTTGGGTGGTGCACCTGTTTTCTGGACTCCTGCCGCTACAGATCGGATTGGTTTACAGATCCGTTAGAAATTGATGAAGTCGCCCAGGAAGCACAAGAGTAGTCTTTCTACTCTTTAGCTTTTTTAAAACTCCATTTGGGTGACCTTGAGATTTCCCCCTCCACTTCCCCATATACCTAGAGTACACGGAGCCTGACAGTCAGTCACTCGGTGGCTGTCGTGGGGTGCGCATCGGTGTCGGCGCTCTGTAGTTGTTAAGTGTTCAAGGTCACAGTAATATGAAATTGCGGATGTTGTGCTTGTTCAATGGCCTCTGAGGACTAGTAGATGACGGTTTAAGCAAGGTCATGTCGCAAACTCGAGTTTGACTTGGCACTTTTGCTGTTTCTCATCGCAAATTCGCTCCAAGTCGTCAAGGTCACGTGGACTCTGACTGAAACTCGGAGCGTAGTGCGAGAAACGGCAAAAGTGCCAAAAAATTTTGAGTTTCGGCGTGACCTTGACCTTAACAGTGTCAGTGACGTCATTTTGATGATGTAATGGATGATGACGTCATCAGCATGTCATTTCTGTGACGTCATGGGTGTGACGTCACGGAAATGACGTCATCGATGGTGACGTCATCAATTACGTCATCGATGACGTCATTTTGATGACGTCATGGGTATGACGTCATCGATTGCGTCATCGTCGATGACGTCATCGATTACGTCATCGATGACGTCATCGGGGTCGTTGACCTTGGCGATGACGTCATCACATTCCTCAGAGGTCATTGAACTGAGCCAGCAACCGCAAAAACACACTACTTAAGTGATATGTTATTCCAGTATCACAGAGTGCTCTATCCCCCGCTCTGTTTTTTTCCACATACCAAACAGCTAGTCCGTGTCCAAGTCCAATTCACACAAAATAAAAACAAAATTTTATCACTTACATTCCTAAAATTTGTTCATTACCATCATCAACCTGCTCAGGACTTCCAATCACTAGACATTCAGAATTATTATTTTTATTTTGCATTTGTCTTTCAAGACATTTAATTTTTGATTCCAACAGGCAGATGTAATCAGAAGCTGCTGTCAGGGTGTCGAGCTTGCTGGAACGTTTGCTCCTTTTAGGCACTAACAACTGCAAACGGAACATTGCCGCTCGCTCCTTGTAGTTACGCTTTTGATCCGCCAACCGTTTCATATATTTACTTTTTAAATTTCTGTCCAATTTACCCTTGACCAACTCACTCCTCAAAATACTGTTTTCTTCACCATCATTGGAAGGTCCAGGTTCTGGGGACACATTTCTGACCAACTCACTCCTCAAAATACTGTTTTCTTCACCATCATTGGAAGGTCCAGGTTCTGGGGACACCTGTTGTTCAGGTTAACAATAATTTTTATATTCCACCAGCATCGGAGCATATACATGCCCCGATGGTAAACGCTGAAATTCCAGGTCTCCAACAAACGGATTGATACTGCACATTACGTCTGACAAATTGAAACGTTCAAGGCAGAATGAGCTCAGTGAGTGGCTATAGGAGTTCAGTAATGGTGGGGGAACCCTGTTGTCACATGATCATTGACTGGTTTACCTTGAAGATAAACATCAGTTTAATACAAATAAGTTTTTTGCTATAACTTTTCTTCACCATCCAGGATTATATAAATGAACTATTTTTTTTTTTTTTTTTAATAGCTCATTTATATAATACCCCCTCCCTTATTTCAAGAGGGTGAAGAAATAATTTGGAAAAACAACATTTAATAATATTTAATTTGGAAAAAGAAAATGTTTGGAAAACAAAATTTAGAAAATTAAACAAACAGTTTTACTGATTGCATTACTCCTGCAAACGCCACACAGTCCTCAGCTTGTTTAAAACTTTAACACGTATCAAGTACCCTCTGTTGGTCATAAATCTAGGAACAATGAATTTTTTAGCAACCCTTACATGAACGTTCTGGTCTTTATGCCTCATCAAAAACAGGTGAGGTTTCACACAAACGTGTGCTCGAAAGAAATATTTTTCACCAGCATAGAGTCTTTGATAACGTACCTTGGGAATCTGTGTGGTTTTCTTAGGGGCAATGTTAAGCGAACATGAATCAAGAGTGCTCCGATTGGATGCTGTTTTGCGGTCGAAGTGATAGCGGCACAACTCCTCGCCGCTCACAGCCCACCTGGTGCATTTTTGATTTACTTTCGCTCCAGTTATCCAAACATAATTACATTGGCATTTCGGTGCCGCTGCCTTCTTTACTGTTTTTTTCAGACCAGAATTAATTTTACTTACTTTATTGTTTGTGGGTTGCTCCACTTGAAGGTCATTGGAAGTGGAAGGGAAAGAAGTTAAATTTAGTTCGGGTTTGGAAGGGCTATGGACGGGAGAGATAGGATCAAAGGTGGAAAAATAATTTTTGATAGGAGTAGATGGCTTGGAAGGTGACCTCCGTTCCTTCGGCTTCTCGAAGATTTCCTCGTCCGAGTCCAAATTGATGGTTACCAGGCCGGGATCCACACTACTTCCACTTGCCACGGTTGTGACTGTTGGTGTTGTCACAGTACACATAGCTGTCACCGTGGTCAAAATTGTGCGAAGCGTAGTGCTGGCAGTGATGGTAGAGGAAGCGCCGGGTCTCAGGTCCACAATAATTTTTTGAGGCGAAGCGGTCGTGGCTGGCGGCAGTGGAATCTGCGAAACATCAAGAATCGGCATTGAAAGGGACGAGGCGTTCGGCATTGGAGCGGAGGTGACAGCAGGCGAAGTGGTCGGCAATGGAGCGGAGGTCACAGCAGGCGAGGCAGTTGGATAATTCTTAATGCGAACACCCATGGTCACGAGAGCGGTGTAGAGTCGGCTAGCAGGCTGCAAGTCTGAAAGCAGAATGAAGCAGCTCGCGACCCATTGGAATATTCCACCACACTATGTGGTGGGGGCAAACAAGTCTGTTACGTAATACCCGGATCTACTTATGTAACCAAGTGGCCAAACGTGCCAATGGAAAAGTACCTGAGGCCTCCACCTCCCCCCTCGGGGGGGGGGGCGCAGTTTTTGTCCGGAGCAAAAAATTTTTGGTCAAGGTCAAAATCAAAAAAAAAAAATTTCGGGGGGGGCGCAGTTTTCGTCCGGAGCAAAAAATTTTTGGTCAAGGTCAAAATCAAAAAAAAAATTTTGGGGGGGGGGGCTCACTTCCCGTCTGGAGTCGGGGGGGGGGTCACCTACCCCTAGGACTTTAACTCTTGGATGGCTCCTACCCTTACTTATGTGTGAATATCAAATAAAGTATTTTACCACTGCCCAGACAACCAACACTTTAACGCATATCGCTCTAAGTCCTGCGAGCTCTCAGGACTTTGGCAAAAATCCGCCAAGTGTTGGCTGACTGTGACTACATGTGGAACAAAAAATATTTTATTTTTTATTCACACACAAATATAGGTCAAGGTCATCCAAGAATTAAAAAGAAATTCCCCCGAGGCCTAAGACCGCCGGCGGTCAAAGGCCTCGGGGGAATCTCACAACTTAGGGGGAGGTGAAAAATAAAAAATAATTTTACTTAATTTTGAGTTTCCATAAGGGAAACATGCTACAATAATTTTGGTTCCCCTAACGGGAATCATAAGGTCATGCTAATCATGACCTGGGCCCCATCTTAACCGATAAACTGACATAAAGCCTAACGTACCGGACAGTGTCAGGACCCGGTGCTTCGTGCTGAAGGATGCCAACCACCCGTATGTTTCCAGTGACGAGTGATGAGGTCCAGCAGCGCCCTTGGTCCGAAAACCTAAGGGTGGATCCCCAGGGGCCTACCCCCAGGCTCGTTAAGCACCATACTACTGTTGTTAAAAAATAATTATTGAGGCATGCTAAGCCTCCAAAATAAATTATTTTACGGAGGCTTCTAAGCCTCAAACCTAACACTTTAACTGCCAATTTACAGAGGCTAATCCTCCAATATACGAATTTAGAAAATATTTTTTCTTAGGGACAACCTGTAAAAGATTAGTACAAAGAAATATTTTACAACACAAAACTTAAACATAGGGGGATTCATGTTACAAAAAATAAAAAAATTTTACTTAATTTTGAGTTTCCACAAGGGAAACATGCTAAATAATTTTGGTTCCCCTAACGGGAATCATAAGGTCATGCTAATCATGACCTGGGCCCCATCTTAACCAGTACACTGACATAAAGCCTAATGCAATGCACTGACATAAAGCCTAATGTACCGGTCAGTGTCAGGGCCGACACTTCGTGCTGAAGGATGCCAACCACCCGTATGTTGCCAGTGACGAGTGATGAGGTCCAGCAGCGCCGCTGGCACAAGGCCTAACGGTGGATCCCCAGGGGCCAACCCCCAGGCTCGTTAAGTGTCATACTATTGTTGGTAAAAAATAATTCTTGAGGCATGCTAAGCCTCGAAAAAAATTTAATTTTACGGAGGCTTCTAAGCCTCAAACCTAACAGTATAACTATTTACATAGGCTAAGGAAGCCAAAAATTTATAAAAACTAATTTTAGGGACAACCTGTGGAAGATTAATACAAAGAAATATTTTTCTAAACACAAGACTTAGACTAACACCAACCTGTGGAAATATTAGCACACACAAATATTTTTCACTGCACAACACTTTCACTAAATCACAACCAACACCGAGCACCAAGCAGCAAGCATAAAATAAAATTATTTCCTAACACTACACATGCCATGCCTTAGACTAGAAAAGAATTCCCAATATAATGCGGCGCCAACATTACATTGCGAATCCTGTAGGGCAGAGCTTCAACCACTCAGCTGAAGTGTTTGAAAGCAACTGCGAGGAAGCTAAGCCTCAGAGAACCGAAGCTGAGCCGGTCAGGAGTGGGGGAACCGGACCTGGTTACATAAACAGGCAGACCTCGACACGTACTTGTTTGCGGCATTGGACAATCTCCAAGAGCCACACCTGAATACATTACTAACCGGATCTCATTATGCAACACGTGTCAAGGTATGGCAACGCCTCGGGCTATGCCACCTCCTCCTCCCCCGGGGGGGGGGGCTCACTTCTCGTCCGGGGCCGGGGGGGGGGGGTCTTGGGACTTAGAATATTTTCAGTCCAAGTCAGGTGTACTATAGAATAATATTTTAGCTTGCCGGATTCAGCACAGCCGGCAGAGACGGTTACATAATGCTTATATAACAGACTGGTTTCTTGGCCAACTGGCCAAATGTAGCTCAACAGAAGGTAAGTCAGTTTATTGCAAGCCAACAAACACGCCACACCTCGCCGCCGCGGGACTTTTCTGTGAGTAAATTTTTATTTTTCCTTCTTAATAAACTTAGCAAAACAGAACCTAGCCTGTTTTGCACGAAATTAATTTTTGTTACACTGCTACACTTACGTTTACTTAACAAATTATTTTCCACTCCTTATTTAATATTTTATTCCTTACTTGTTAAGACTTAGAAACTGAAATGCTGGAAGACTGTTTCATACAAAATTAATTTTTATTTAGCTATACAGGTCTCCTAATATTTTCCTACACTTGTATTTTGCAGGTGTGGCTAAATATTTTTCGCTCACAATTTAATTTTATTCCACACAAGTGGATTTTGAACTTTACTACAAAACTGATCCATGCCCGTCTCCTACAAAATTATTTTTCATTTGGCTCTACCTCTTTTAGTCTTACATTAAATATTTCTTGGAGTTAAATTTTACACAAGTCTCTCGGTTAATTTTTCTGCACAGTACGTGTTACTCCTTGGACAGTTCCCAGCAAACTGTTTCTACACTTCACAACAACAGTCCACATCACCCCCTCCACTACTCATTCCCCCACTATAACCCTGTTCCCCCACTACTTCCAGCTAAGGTCCAACACTTGACTAAGTGTTTCAGTTATGTCCAAACCTTACTGTGAAACACATCTATGGCTGAAACTTTGCGAGAAAAATTATTAAGAGTAAAATTTTTGCTGGCCAAGCAAAATAATTCTGTTAAGGTGTCCAAGACTTCCACTTTAACAAAAATGAAACGTTGCTTCAAAAATAATCCAAAATTTTACTCAAGGGACACAAATATTACTATGGATGATAAAATGTTTCAAAAACTTTTAGACGAGCTAACTTTTGCCAGTAAGGTTACTTTGGTGACTCCAATTCCCGACCAAGTTCCAAGATCACCTGAGAAAGAATAAAAAATAAATATTTCTCAGGAAATATTTCCAATCCGAGTTACGGTAAAGGACAGACTCGGATGAGTTGTTGCAAAAATTTTAATTTTTTCTTCCTTCTGACAACTTTACCCCCACCACCTCCTTATCCCCACCACTGAGCCGGGTACCTGGGATACCGTCTGTGTACAAGTCAGTACGTCTTCGGACGCGGCGCTGTTCGGATCGCGTGTCGTTTGTCGCACTGTCGGGTGTTTGAAGAAATTATTCTTCGGCTCTCAGTCTCTCGGTGGGTAAGTAAAATATAAAATTATTTTTTTTTCAAGTGGGGCTGCTGGGACGGGTCAATGACCCCTGACGGATATATTAGGTCGAGAGTCTGATCGCTAGGGAATAAAAAGAATATTTTTTTGCACTTTTGTGATTCCTCGAGAAATTTCAATTTCTCAACAAAATTTGAGGAATCGCAAAAGTGCAAAAAAAAATTTTTTTGTATTCTTGCGTGACCTTGACCTAATTAACGTCAGTGACGTCATCATGATGACGTCAGCGGTAATGACGTCACCATGACGTCATTTATGTGACGTCATGTGACATCATATGACGTCATTGGTGCCGTCATTCGTGACGTCATTGATGACGTCATCACTGCTGACGTCATCGTGATGACGTCACGTCCCAGCAGCCCCACTTTTACACTACTGCTGCCATCTAGCGGATAGATTGTTAATTGTTTGGGATAAGACTACAGGAGAACGTTGTCCCACAAATCCTTATATTAATGATTTATTTGTTCACGAATTATAAAAATAAACCCTTTTTCTCATTTGGGGAAAACCTTTCACCATATACTAAGTATGTTATGTTTCATTAAATGTATTTGATTGATATTTAATCATGATAGTTTCTTTGTAATTGGAAATTATCTCTTTTGTATCTCACAGTTTAATAAAAGCATTTTCCACCAATGTTAATTTAAAGGCATTTTTTATAATTTTTAAAGTCAAATTACTAAATAATGGTTGGGTGGATTAACAATTTTCTTTCACACAAACCTTCCCCTGGCATTAAGGAACACGACAAAAAAAGAATCGTTCAATTTGGTGCACTCGTTCTCGAGTTATGGAGTCCCATCAAAAAAGGGATTGTGATTTATTTATATAGATTACAAATGAGATATTATGAGGTTTTGTGAGCTCAAAGTTCTGTTATTCTCCTGATATGATATTCAGATATTCTTGACTTTATAATACGTATAGGCCTAAGACCAGAAGAACAGATCCAGTTCCGTACCCATCGACGAGCACTTCCAAACTACATCTGCTGTTGGTAACGTAAAGTAAATAGCAAAATATTTCATTACTCAACCTTAAATAAAGCTTGTTAAATAGTAACCTTTAGAACAGCAGTTCGAATCCAGCATCAGATCGCGAGCATCTTCACCTCGCCAACAGCCAAGCGTCGCTCGCGACTGATTTCCAAATTTGGGGAAACCTCGCGAGAGTCGGGCCCTTAATGATGATGTTAATGACTGCGAGGATCATTAAACTTGAGTCTCGGACCACTGGCGCTGACTAACAAACCAACAAACCGCAACTACAAGGAAAGGTAAGGTAAGGCCGCATCGTCTGGCACCCACACGTGTTAGCCCACCGTTTGTTTGAAGGGCCGAGGGACGATTGGCCTCGTGGCTTAGATACAGTTATTGAAGATCATACTTAGATAAGGGAAAATAATTTGGAGTGTGGTTATACAGGGTGTCCATCTTCGACTGTCCGAAACTTTTCCATGTTGTTCAGCAAGCCAAAAGAAACAAAAAAACTCATATAAACATATGTTTTAAAATGCTTTGTTTATACCCTCTAGCGGCCATTTTGTTTTTTTACACTTAATAATATTTATTTCTGAAACGGATAAATGGATTGGGTTCATATTTGGCATGGACCTTAAATAAAACAATTTTTGTTTTAAAAAAATAATAAAAATTTTTTTTAGTGTGTATTTTTAAAATGGCGGACATTTTAAATCTTAAAACTCAAATATCTCAAAAACGGTAAATTTTATAAAAATGTTAAAAGAGGCAAAAAAAGTTGAAAAATTAAATTATCTAATCAATGAGACCAAGTTTGTAAAGATCTGAAAATAAATATCATAGTTATTGCGATTTTTCTATTAAAATAACCTAAATTTGCATTAACCATAGTTCAGAATCAGTGTTTTTCTCCAGATAAATCGCAATAACTCTGTTATTTATTTTTATATCTTTACAAACTTGATTTCATTGATTAGACAATTTAATTTTTTCAATTTTTTTGTCTTTTGTAAAATTTTTATAAAATTTACCGTTTATGAGATATTTGAGTTTGAAAATTTAAAATTGCCGCCATTTTGAAAATACACACTAGAATTTTTTTTCTTTTAATAAATATTGTTGTAGTTAAGGTCCACGCCAAATCAAATATGAACCCAATCCATCTAACCGTTATGGAAATAAAAATTATTAAGTGTAAAAAACAAAATGGCGGCTAGTCGGTTAACGAAGCATAGGACATATGTTTATATGAACTTTTTTTGTTTCTTTTGGCTTGCCGAACAACATGGAAAAGTTTTGGACAGTCGAAACTGGACACCCTGTATTTTAACGATAAAATATCGTCTTCATGCGATCGTGAGGATTGTTCGCATACTAGGAATTAGATACATAGTTTAATTTAACAAAATAATAAAAGTTAAATAAAACATACACTACAGGGTATAGACATTAAGTAAAAGTACCTGGGAGGCGAGCTTATGCTCGGTAAACTTAAAACGATTTCTTTTAGTAATAGTCTCAGTCACAAAATGGTATCCTGGAAAACCGAGTCCAAAAGGCTCGTTTAATACTTTGAAGAAGAGCTCATTCATTCCGCTCACTCGCCTCATGGCGGGGTCGTTCGCTTCGTTCACTCGTCTTTCAGAATGTTTTAATATGTGCCTTTGAGTGCTGCACTCTGATATTGCACTCTTCGAACAAACAAAAATTCCGAAGAACCAAGTAATCTAAAATAAAATTTTAGATTCCTTGCGAGGAACTTTTTTCGGCCAGTGCGTAGGCCCTATACGCGACTTAAAATACGTAATTATTCAATGTATTCATCTAAATAATAAAAATTACCAGTATTACGACTAAAAATTGATTATTTTTGGTGTTGTTTCATTCAGTACTTAACACCCCCTTCAATATAAATTTACGGTCTAAACGCAGATTTCGGTTCCCCAATTTTCTCCGTTCCTCTCTCTGCCAAAAGAACCCAATCAATAACAATTACTGAAAATATTTGTAACTGCTTACATATCATGTCATTTTATACCAATGTTTTCATTTTTCCTTAGCAATTTTTTTTTATTTTCTTTTGTTGTTTGAGTTGTACAAAGAAGTGCTTGCAACGGTGACTATGGGAAGTAACACACCATCATCAGCGCTAATTTCTACTCTGAATTTCAAGAGTAAAATTAAAATAAAATCTGCGAGAAGAAAATTGCTGATATCGGGAAGTTATTGTAGTGAGGAAATAAAATTGTGTCTTTCGATCGCTCATTAATTTTGAACGGGTTATAGTAACTGACAACAATTTAAAGCCACATAATATGCGTTTATACTGGAGCACGTGGTCCATACTTTGACTATTCAGTCAGTTGCTTTCATTATTTTATTTTATTTTTAACTCCATTACGCATGCTACAGCTTCAAAAATTTCCATTTAAGATTCCAAAAAATAAGATTTCCCCCAACATTAAGATGTCCTGCATATTGTTTTTATTCCAGAAATAATTTATTTGGAAAGATAGGAAAACACGTTAGAGCAGCTTTTTAAAAACTAAATGATGTGCTTAAATACACTTATATATTTTTTTTAACTTAACTCATAATAGGGTAGGCCTATAGGATTTATTTAGTGATCTCTTTAATCGTAATAATTTATACGCTTAAATATTTTAGTATTTGCATCTCATCAAATTAAAACAAGATAGGCAAAAAAGTAAAAAAAGTCCGTATATGGAAATGGAATAAAAATCCAATCAAATTCCATGCCCCAGGTCCCCGTGCCCAGCGTGCAATGCTGCCCCTACGCGAGCGGCGGATCTGAGATGAAGGGGACGCCTGTGAACCAGCCCGTATACCTACCTGGACACGGATACGGAGCGGCGCGGCGGCGGCGGCATCCCAGCAACAATGTACCCCGCCGCCGCCGCCTCCGCACTGCCGTTCTCCGTTCTCTCTCATCACAACATTCACAACACTCCTCCTCTCCAAGTGTGCTATACAGCTCTTAGACGACCTTGAATTGTTCTTATAGTAATCTTAAAAATAGTTTTTAGCGATTTTCTTACAGGGAATACGCTTTTACGGCAGTAACTATGGTAAGACCTAGCCCGGGAATATGATAATTTTTCGTTTTTTAGCGGTCCCATTCGTGTATAAGCATATAAATGTCCGTGGTACTGATAAGTTTTTAAAGAAACTTCGTAATTTGTATATGAAATGTGGTTTGAAGGTATATAACCAGGTATAATTTCATAAGTTCGCAAACCAGCATAATAGGATTATGAGAACGGGGTTTTATTGGATGTTCAAAAGGATCAAAAATAGGTTTGGTATATTGGACCTAAATTTAAAAAAACCTACAATTTTAACTAAAACCATTGAAAATGACTCAGGAAAACTAACAATTGAAGGAATGAAAAGTTTATTTCGAGAGAAAATACACAAACAATACTAATTAAATAATAAAATCACATGAAATAAATTAATTTCCAAATGGACCTGGAAATGGACCAAATGGACCAGCCTATGGCTGGGGAAAGAGTAGTTCTAGTTACAATAATGACTGGCATAATTTATTTAAATAATCAAGAAATGTCACATTTATGGAATATAAAGAATCTAAACACTTTTAATGAACAAATAACAAATCAAAAAGACGTCTAGTGTGAAATTGGTGCACAAAAGATGCATGCACGACGGATAGGTAATCTACTTTACATATTTTATCTGTAAGAGAAAGATACCTTTGGTGTACAGTTCGTCTGAGACTTCTGCTGGGTCGATTTACATGCGGGTTGTACTAAAATTACTAGAAATAAAAAAATATGCTTCCCGTGTTATCCTTATGTGAAATCGATTAAACACCTATTTCGGTTATTTATTGACATAATTTGATCAAATTTGGTACATTTACCAGGAAGAGTTTTAGGTTATATTTGCATAAGACGCCCATAATATGGCATATTATGGCAGCAAGGCCTACTCACTCCCATGGGGAAAGTTAAAAAACTACAATTTTACACTACTGTATTTAGTAAAGGCTGTACTTGGAAGGGGTTATCCTATATTTGTGTATAATACCCCCATGGCAGCAAATCTAAATCGTCACTCCCATTGTGTTTACATGGCAAATAAGGAAAATACCAAGTTCTGTTGGTAATCACTGAGTACGCAGAAGCTCTTCTGCGACGGGGGGTATTATCATATTACTGTGTAGTTAGCTTTGATTTTGGATTTTGGTTTTTAACTGATTATCTTACTGTACCTATTTACATTTAAGAAATTATGTTGCACATTTTTTTGTACACCCATATTTAAGCTGGACTACTGAATTTCTTTACTGGTGTTAAACTTGAAAATCAATTAATTTTCTTGTCAGTGTTAATCAAATGGAAAAACGAGGAAATTATGGAAATGATTTTAGGGACCTTTCGTTTGGATGAATTGATGAAACTATTCCACTTAAGAAATAACTTCGCGCTGGGCTCAAAATAAAATGACACACAAATATCGGTCTATAACTAATGGATTTTCTTATACAAAACACTTTCTTCCTCTTACAGCACACATTCCCTAACCATTGACAAATGAGACACGTAATTCAAAATTTATGCCTTTATAAACGAAAATATTAGATTTGAAATCAATGTCTTGCCTCTTAGATTCAACATGACGATATTGTACGTCAGCCATTTACTAGAAACCAATAAAACGCTTCTTAATCACATTTAACCCTATTACAGCTTCTTTACCCGTAAAACAGTAAACAACCCTTATAAAATTCAATTATTCGGTTCAAATTAGAGGTTTCGTGTGGGAAGAGCGGACGCTACGGTCTTAATTATAATTTTATGCTAGGCTAATTAAACAATAGAGGGCCAAAACTAGCCTAAATTGTGGAAGAAGCTCGGACATCACAGGAAACGGGGTATTAAGTGGCGAAAATAGATCCACGGCCGTTCGTTGGTCTAATAGGGAGTAGTTTATAGTCAAACGTCCAGCTGGGGCTCTATAGAGAGGGTATCCTTTGTTCGACCTCCTCTTAGAACATAACTGGGTCACGGTTGCATGGCAGGTGGATGAGGGATTC
Organism: Neoaliturus tenellus; assembly: GCA_030545055.2. Taxonomy (NCBI): domain Eukaryota; kingdom Metazoa; phylum Arthropoda; class Insecta; order Hemiptera; family Cicadellidae; genus Neoaliturus; species Neoaliturus tenellus. The sequence goes on along the minus strand of CM061537.1, from coordinate 72,164,803 downwards.
TAAAATTTGATATGATTTTATTGAAGCTATTATATAGGCTTTGTTGAAAAATCCGCAGCATTTTTTCACGTACACCTAATTTTTTAATTAGTTATTGAAAACATAGTGATAGTTAAAATAACTTTAAATATACTTTAAGAATATAAAAGAACAAACAAAAGTGTTTGGGATGAAAAAAAAATTAAAAGCCCAATTTTTTTTATAGGGGACGGCGAGAGGAGTATAAGATGAACAAGTCTAAGTAGTGGATACCATTGAGGAATCCATTGCCAATCCTTATTGAAAAGGTCACTTAGGGCTTATGGGTTACTAATGTAAAAAATGCTATTTTTAAAGTTAGTTTGAGACAAAAACGAATTTCCCTGGGGTTGGGGCGGTTTGCTCAACTTATTTCTGGACAAAAACCCTCTAATTTTAAATTTTAAACAAAATCATAGAAAATACATCGCTTCAGACCCTGATCGTAGAGGATATCAAGCGGAGAAGGTGTGTGCAGCTTTTCTGGCCTGGCCTAACTCTAAGCTCTATATTATAAACCTATATTTTTTTATTTACTAGAGTAAACATTTTTATGACTCCTACAAGTAAGTTTATGGCACCTACTCCAAACAAGTAAATACTATTATGTAAAGTGAAATATAAATTTAGCCGTAGAAGTTTAACCCAAGATGTTTAATTAAAGGCCAAATTCATGTTATGGCAGTTTAAATTTATGTATAATATTTGGTAGGGCCTACAGGTCCTGTTTTTAACGTCACCTTCAAATAATTTGAAACAATATACCTATGACTGATGGTATTATTCTAAGTGTTGCTTTCAGTGAGTTTAGATCATGTTGATTTTGATGTAATTGTCCAAAATAAATTTTTATTAGGGGATAAATTTCTAAACTGTTTTGATTTTAGTTATAATAATTGTTCCGATTTGTAAGGTGCATGTAGTTTGTTAAATATGTAAATTGCACATTTAAACTCAAATTAATACACATTGGGCCTCGCCATCCTTTCAACTCATTTCACCATAGGCCTATATTTTGATTTTTGGAGGGTTCTTCAAGTATACACACGGATTATTAGATTGTTTTGCTGTGGATTTTGGGTGTAGTGTCGTTTCGTCCAACACCCATTTTTCATAAAAAAGAGTGTTGTTTCGGCCAGCTCATTTTTACAGTTGATTAAACACATTAGCTAGTGTCCGTTTCGTACAGCAGAAAACTTGGGAATTCCTGACCGTCTAGCCCTGGTTTTGAATTATGGACAAATAGTTTTACTTATTTTAACCACTGAATTCTAGGAAGTCTTTTGGGAAGGCAAAAAGCTAAGTGTGGCAAGGATTCCATTACATTCCGATTCGACAGCCCCTGTTTCAATCACGAAGAATAGTTTTACGTATGTGAACTAGCTAATCATATACTCTAAAACAAGCTCAGTTTTGCTCCAAGGATTTTTGATTTTTTTTATTGAATATGGGGGTTTTTGGCCACCAGAAATCGATTGGAGCTGGTCCCATAGCTGGGAAAAATCCGGTTTTCGCGCTAGAGCCCTTCAAAGTTTCCATGTTATCCTTAAGAAGATTTTAATTATTGAACCAAAATCAGCTGATTATTGTAGATATAAACCAATGTGTTACATTTTAAACCTGTAGTTTAAGACAATTTTATACCATAGTGCAGCACCCATCGGCTTGGCGAGTGAGCGAAGCGAACGAACTCGTCTTTAAAATGGAAGAGGGCGAGTGAGCGGAGCGAACGAGATTTGTGTGAGAACGAATTAATAATTTTACCGAGTTTAAACTCGGTCCCCCTGGTACTAATTGCGTAAAATATAGGCTACCAACTATAATACTCGTAAGACTTAAAAAAAATAATAAAATAATGAACACGCTTTACTTGTAACTAATTATTTTGTAATTTCCTCTTAGACAACCGTGAACGGAGAAAGCCCTCAACCCAGCGATTCCAAAAACTAATTGGAAGTTTCAATTAGTTTTTGTAGACCTGTCAAGTAAACAATAGTATAGGGGTTTATTGGACGAAACGCCACTAGTTATCAGGTTGAGAGTTACCCCTCACCATATGTTCGTGGAATTTGTACGAAACGACACTTGTCCGAAACGACACTGGACGAAACGACACGACACGGGATTTTGGGTCCTACACGCAGTGCACCTCTTTGAAAATACTTAAAAAATACTCTTAGAAAATACTTAAAATGGATGTTTTCTATATATTATGAACTCACTATAACACAGAATAACGATTTCGTCCATCTCTTTCAATGCTACGGGCGTAGGCGCTTGGTCCCGGGTTACGGTAACTAACTGTAAGACTGTTAACATAACTGTCTTTCTAATGAATAATAGAAAATGTCCGCAATAAATTATTTAGTAATAACATAGACTTACCATTTACGTAAAATTATCAAACCAAAATATGGCTAGAAAATGAAAAAAAAATGTTGGACAGCCAATTTTTGCTAAAATGTGTTCTGTCAAACTAAAGATATGACCTTTTTCAGAAAAGTCCCCTGAAATCGCCATCGGGGAACATGCCTAAAAGTAGTGGGATGGCCCACTTGGTGTCAGATATAAATCTTTCGTCGCCTAATGAGTTTATTTACATCAAATTAACTCATAAGTAGTAGAACTAAATACCGCAAACCCCATCTCAAAAGGTTGTCCCAGTCGAAAATTATCAGAGTGTCAAACTTTGAGTAAAAAATCAAATTGTAGCCTAACCTACATTAATGTAACAATTTTCGAAATACTTAACCTTTTGAGGTCTGGTGTTCGGCAAAGTTTGCTTTTAATTGCCCTTGAAAATGATGATAGCCTGACATACTATTTGAATCACTCTATACATGGACGTCCAAAAAAGACGAAGTCCTGAAATTCTTTCTTAGTATGTAATGCATAGTCATTCTATTAATAATTTCAAAGGTCTTAGTAAGGAGAGGACAAAGAAGAAAACTTGACCTCAAAAGGTCAAATATGTCGGAATTTATATAGCATTTCAAAGTTTTGATAATATTATTTTGATCTAAATTTTGAACGTCTATGCCATTTTCCTCCCGAATGTTATATTTAGGTCAGGTTTACGGCATTGTATTCTTCATATACCTTTAATTTGATATAACTTACATAAACCTTCTGAAATGTATTTGAATTTAGTTTGCTTAGTATCAAATTTTATTTAAACTCCTTATGGGCCTAACCCTAATTTTTGGGCAACAGGGCATGATCTCCATGGGATTTCAGGGAACTTTTCGGAGGAAGATCAGGGGATCCCATAGAGAACAGCACTTGAATTGGCTGTCCAAAAATATTTAATTTCTCATGTACACTAATTACCAATAATGAACTTTAAAAAAGAAGTAACTATGTAAAAGATGAGGCTTTATTTTAAGTACCAGCGAGTTGATAGATCATTTGTGTTTTAAACACAATTTTTTTTGTAGTAGGCCCTACTGGGCTGAATCTCTGTCACTTAAACATAGATGTAATAACTACGAAAAAGACAAAGATACACTAATATAATTTGGTCTTACTTTACGTGATTACGGTTTTCAAGCAGGCCTCGAAAATAAAATGATTTCTTTATATATTTCTTTCATTCATTTCTAGCTTTCAACCAACCTAAGTCAATCACTATTGTGTACGCAGTCTACCCCCAAAAAGGAAAAAATCTTCAAATAAAATTAATACTGTGCCATTGTTTCTATGGATATACGATTTTGAATTCAATTATATAATTCGTATTTTAGGCTGCAGTCACGTAATTTATATTGGAATTTTTACATTTTTTACATTTTTAATTTTTTTACAAAATAACGTCTTATTGATTCAAAACTAATAGAAAGTAGTATCTGGAGAATGTGTGGACAGTGAATATAACACTTGAGAAAGACTATATCAAACGGTAGGCCTATTACAAAAACAGCCGCAGTGTACTCAACGGGGATGAGTTGTAATGAAATGTTGATTTTTATTCTTATGTTATTTACGTTTTATGTGTGCTGAACTATCTCGATCCAAAATTTGTGAATTTATTCTAAATTTTATAAGAGTGTTTTGACAAAGGCCTTAAGAGATATAGGCATAAGAACAACCACGTAATCTTAACACTATCACATTGGGAAGTTGGAGAGTTAATTAGTGATGATGATCGATTGATGAAATAGGCTTCCAACAATATGGTGTGTTGTCTGACATTCACTATAAGTTTATTTATATTTTCAAAATAACTCGGTTCGTTACCATGGAGCAAGGTTTGATCGCAAGGTAAATGTAGCGCATTGCGCTGCACGGCCCCCCTAGTACTTATTTAATACGCAAGGGGTTTTTTGTGTTGAGAACTCCTCCTACGATTCTCAACCGATTTTCAAGTTTTTGGCGTCTTTGGATAAGGCTTGGTCTGTAGTTGTTTCCGCCAAAAACTAATGAAAAACGGACTTAAAATAAAGGCGCTATCCACCATTGAAATCTCAAAATTTCCCATTAAAATAACATTGGAAGTGAATAAAGCATTTTCAACATCTGTTAATAATCAGCCGTATGTAGGCCTACTTGTAGTTATTTGTTATTACAGATAAACAAACATTATTGAATTGGTCGGATCAGCTGGATGTTATTGATTTAGAGCTAAAGTAACAATTGCAATGTATTAAAATAAATTGCTCGATTTCGAGCAACACGTATCTATAGTTTATGTTATTGTTATATTTATTTGTAACTGTCAAAAAGGTACCTTTTTAACAGTATAAGCTTAGAATTTTGCCCATTAAATTTCAACTCAATAAATAGGCCTACACCAAAATATTCATTCGGTAACCTCCCAGCATCCTCCGAGTCGAGTCCGAACGTCCCATTGAATAAACCCACCCCTCGGCAGGTAGGTGGACCCACTGTGAATCGGCCTTTCTGGGAAAAGAAACCAGGGTCGAGGTCAGGGTGTGTGTGTGTGGGGGGGGTGCGAGGATTTCAAAAAGAGCCCCAAAATAGTTGGAACCTACCCCTCGCCAGTGGAGTTCGCACTACATCGGGTCGGGGTTTCGCGAGTTTTGTGGTTTGTTTGTGGTGTTTTTTAAAGATAATTATGTCGTCTGAAGTGCCGAAATCGTCGCAGGAGGTGGCCAAGGAGACGAGCCCGACGGAGAAGGAGATAAAGGAGATGCAACAAGCGAGGGACGTCAACGGTAGGAGCAACTATTGAAATTATATATTTTTAAACTGCCATAGAAATTTTGTAATTTACAATAAAGTTTTTCTCGAAAAATCTACGTTTCAAACTGTGTTGGCTTAGTATTTATAACTCCTTCAGAAGAATGTGCGACAAGTGGAAAAAGCGCCACAATATCGATACCTACACGCTAGATTTAATGATTTCTAAAATGTATCTTAGTTAAAAATTTTTCGGAAAATATAAAAAGTTATTTTGTGATTTATTTTTTTATTGAACTAAATACATTTTACCATTAACGTTTATTTACCATATTACGACATTATTCAAGAGTGGAATACAAAATTATATTGCTGAAAAATTATTTGCTGATAAAAAATAAAATAATTACGTTAATGGTAATATAATTATTTAATATGGGGGCACAAAAACTTAAGTGCCTTAACATTTTATACAGTAATAAATTATGTTCATAGAATTTTGTTATCAAGGGAAGAAGTGTTTTAATTACTTAAAAATAAATTGTAATGATGTTGTATTTTCTGTAATGTTTATAAACAAATAATTTTAAACAATTAACCAACTAGTTTTTTTTTTAGAATAAAAAATACAATTTTGTTTAAAAGTTTGTTTTATTAAGATAAATGTCAATTTATCTAGTGCATTATTTTAAAATATTCTATATTTGTTCAATAAATATTAAGCCTACTTTAAAAGTTTGTTTCAATTGAAATTCAAAACATTTTAACGTATAGGCCTATGTTTGTAAGTTACACAAAATTAAACTTAGTTTTTTCTCTATATTTTAGAATTCAAGTTAGTTATCCTAAGAGACATCGGCAAATTCGTCTGAATCCAGACTATAAGACAGATAGCAAACGCTTATTGAGGTATAATGTCGTTATCTAATTAATTGAATCAAATAAAATTGTAAGACCGCTTTTGGACGAGCTGATGCCGTATTTATTATTATTTGTGTTTCTTAATTTTCTTAGGTTAAACGAGTTTATGGTCGTTTGAAAACTTTGAACGAAAGAAACTTCAGAAAGAAACTTGCAAAATGACCCCCTGAATTTTTCAGGTAGCGAAATTGATTAAATCTTTTAAATAAGCTATATTTGTGAAATAATGATTTCCTCCAGGACTAATTCCATTGTCATTTCTTTCGATGAAAATAAAAGTTACAAATTAATTCCTACATTCTTCACAATTCAGCAGAGAATTCCGTTGCTTTCTTTTTTACGACTACTTATCTGTAGTACAACCATTGACTATGTACCCTAACGTGTACAAAGTCAATGGTACAACAGTAAATTCTGCACTGAGAAAAATGCAATATACGTATGTAATGGTATAACAGTTTTATCATTATGAAGTATGAATCATACTTAAATAACTATATAACACATAATGTAAGTAATAATCTTACATATCCAAAAAAGCGTGAATGTATGTTTCACCATGTCAAATAAGTATGTTTCAATTATTGCGTATAAATGCATTAAACATACCTAATACCAGTGAAACATGCTTTCATGATATTTATAATGGTGAAACATACTTTAAATAAAGTTTAAGTCCTTTAACCGTGACGTCATCGTTAGTGACATCATATCAGTTTTCCGTCGAAACCGTGTCACATACTTATTAACTGACTTGAAAGTATGTGACTTACTTGTGGTGGGACTACAATTATGCATTTTACTTAAATCTGTACTGAACACACTTATAAAATGCAATAAATAAGAAACATCATTAACAAATAAAATAAGTATTTAACCACAGTTTTTCTTTCCCTCCGTCTGTGTCAGTCTACAGTGAATTCGTGTAGCGACAGCTTCGCCGCGCCGCCGCGCCGGTCGGTCAGTGTTTTGGTGTTAGGCGTGTTTTCGCGGTTTATGGCGTTGTGTTAGTGTTTGTGTTTGTGTCCAGCTGTGAAAAAACGCTTTCAATCATACATTGGAAATGGCCAGTTTTGTAAGTGTATAAAATACATGTTTAATAAATATTTTCTTTTAAATTCATTTACTGTATTTTATTTGTCCTACACCTCCATAGCTATTTAATTTTTATTTTAGCCAGATTTTTTCAATAGTCTTAACCTGTTATAAATGAGAACAAAATTAAAAGTCAAACTGTGATTTGTTAAACTTTTAACAATCCTATTGTCATTGTTAAGTACCGTAGTAAGAGGGAAAGATTTGAATAAGGTTTGATTTTTAACTGGATTTACTATTTATTTATAAGCATTCAGGTTAGATTTCTGTAGGCTAAGATATTTGACTGCTGTAAATTTTATTTATTAGAACAAATAAACCGTAAAAAATTTAATGGTTTCATCTAGGAGTGTATGAGGAAAATATTACAACAGTAGTACAATATTAAAACATGATTTGGACCAATATGAGTGTCACAAAATGACATAGCATTAAAATTACATTAATAAAAATCAAAAATAAAACATACGTCAAAAAATATTCATATTTCATGTTTTGAAACAGCTTGTCTGCCACTTAACTTTACTCTATAAAATTATATATAGGTGGGATAGTATTCAAATGTTGGTATAGTTGGGTAGTATCATTTAACTTAGCTTCATATACACATCAAAGCATCTGTATGATACGTAGATAAAATAGTAAATGTTATGTAATACAGTGGAAGCCAAACAATCACATTTCAGAACTTCATTTGAAAAAGTATTTTTTCTTGACGGTCAACAACATAATAAGCAAAAGCATAAGCCAACATGATGAAACGTAATTACAGTACTGTAAGTATTTTTCAAGTGAAGGCAAGTAAGTAACATACGACAAACAGTAGTGATCTGTATGAAACACAATTACAATAAATATGTCTCATATGATTGGAAGTGAGTTACATACGTAAAACGAAAAACTATAATGATGAAACACCATTACAATAAGTATGTTTCATATATAGTTTCAAGTACGTTACATACGACCAAGAATAATTAATCAGGATAAAACATATTGACAATAAGTATGTTTCATACAGTGGAAAGTAAGTAACATAAGGCCAAGACTAAATCATCAGTATAAAAAACATTACAATAAGTATGTTTCATACGTTGGCAAGGAAGTTACATACAACAAAGAATGGTCCATGATGACTGAACATCTTTATAATACGTATGTGGCATACAGTGGTAAGTAAGTTGCAGTGACGTCACACAGTGTGACGTCATTAAAATACTGCCAGACTGTACGTATGTTACTTACTTATGCATTTAGAATGTCTGAACATGCAGTAACATACTTATGGCATTAAGTAATGAAAAAGCCATTATTTAAGAGTGTCTCGCCATTTTTTAAGTATGTTTCAACACCTTTTTTCTCTCAGTGTGGGGCCATTGAAATTCATTCCATAGCCTAGGTTCAGTATTTACAATCATTTCACTTTGTTAAATAACAGACACTTTAATTGTTTTTAATAATATGTAAATGTTTACCATCAAGTTACATATCGCCAATTTACTTTGTTTGAATTGTATATTTGGTAATACAGCTGTTTAGTCTAATTTTAATAATGCTCTAAAACATATGGTTGTTTTAAAAATTTCTTTGTTTACTTCTAATGATTACTCTCTTTAAGTTTGGTTCTGTAACTTTTTAAATTAAAATTTGTTGTAAACCCGCTATGGTCCTTCTTTAGTCAACAGCCTATATTTACAATAATTATATTCATGAAGGATTTTGTCGATATTAATCTGAAATAAAAATAAAATTATTGCTTTAAGTAATCAAATAAAAATTTTAAAGTTTTATTTGCTTGGAAGATAAATTAATAAAATTTTATAAATACTGTAGTATCTGCGTAATTTAGTATAATTTTATACTAAATATTTGTTATTCCTCATGATTTAATCAATTGCCATTAATAGGTAGGCCTACTAATTAATAAGTAGTTAAATTATTAGGATTATAACATTTTCCTTGAAATGTTAGGCCTAATAACCCTGAATTAATGTTTTGTCGATTTCTTGTTAATGTGTTTTGGAAAAATTAGGAAGGGTACACAAATTGGAAATTCTTAAAAAATTGATAAAATTATAGTTTTAGTTAAAAAAACTTCCCAATAGTGGGTGACGCCGCACTATAACCACGTTGGGTGGCCTACATCCTCCACCCATGTTATAATTTCATAGTTCATTTCCCCCAGTGTCTAAAGTTACTAATGCCACTTGAGCGAGTCATTCGAGCGCAAAGTCCACATTTGACAGAGTTACTTTCACTTTCGAACGGCCAAGAGTCCCACTAACTGTCGGTGACACTAGGTTACAATATAGAGCCGAGTTTTTATCCAGTAAGTTGCCCAAGAAGGAGGAAATTATTAAATTTGCCTTCTGGAAAAGCTGTCATGAAGAGTAAACAGTGCATTAATTATCTTTTCTATTTTTATATGAGATATACAGTATAGTTAATAGATATACAGGGTGTCCAGCTTCCACCTTTACAAACTTTTTAAGGTTATTAAGCATGCTAAAACAAACAGAAAAATCATATAAACATAAGTCCGGAAATGCTTCGTTAAGCCGCTAGCCGCCATTTTGTTTTTTACACTTAAGAATTTTTATTTCCGTAACGGGTTGTTGTATGGAGTTCATATTTGGCATGTATTATGGCATGGTGGTTTTCCTGTAGAAAAACACTGATTTTGTACTATGGTTAATGCCAATTTAGGTTATTTTAAGAGAAAAATCTCAATAACTCCGTTATTTGTTGTCGGATCCTTACAAACTTGGTATCAATGTTTAGATAATTTAATTTGTCAACTTTTTTGTGTCTAGTAAAATTTTTATAAAATTTACGGTTTTTTAGATATTTGAGTTTAAAAATTTAAAATGGCCGCCATTTTGAAAATATTGATCGGAAAAAATAATATTTTTTCTAAAAATGAGCATTGGTGTGATTAAGGTATATGCCAAATATGAACTCCATACAACAACCCGTTACGGAAATAAAAATTCTTAAGTGTAAAAAACAAAATGGCGGCTAGCGGCTTAACAAAACATTTCCGGACATATGTTTATACGATTTTTCTGTTTATTTTGGCATGCTTAATAACCTGGAAAAGTTTGTAAAGGTGGAAGTTGGACACCCTGCTACATAATTAACATTTTCTAGTTTGGAAGATAAGTACAGAAATGTAAAAAGTTATACATGTCAACAGTTAAATATCTCGACCGCCCCTAAAGATAATGCACGCCACGAGGGGGGTCATGCGATGACCCACGTTGAGTGGCAAACCATTGTTGTCACCTATAATGATGTAGGATTCATTTTAATAGTAGTTTATGCAATTATTACACTGTATTATGAAAGCTATCAAGCCACGAGATGTAAGTTAGATCATGAACACGAGCGGAAATATCTCACCAGCGACTTTAGGACATGAACACACAGAAGGCGGCGGCGCGGCGCGGCGCATCTACACTTAAAACAATATAGTAATGTTCGTTTTGTTTTATTTTATTAAAAAAAGACTTTTATTTCGTATTAATTTTATTTTTTATTTTCAAGAACAATGTATAATAGAATGTATATGTAACAAATTACGTTTGTAATACAATTTTATATTGACAACTACAAATCATGAATTTTTAATTTTAATCGTCCAATAATCTTGGACACTAGCGGAATAGGAGAGTACTAAACGCGCCGCGCCGAGCCGCGTTCTGTGTGTTCATACAAAAACTGAATGCAATTGCATAATTGTGCGTTGCTTACACTACTTTACCTACGATCAGCATTTGGTAAAGTAGTGTAGAAATAAAGTATTAAACATGCCGACTAGTTGTGTTTTAGGGACGGTATAGATTAGTCATCCATCCAAAACTTAACCACGACCGAAGACGCTTGACGTCATCGTCGTTCTCAATCACATTATAGATCTCATTCATTTGAGATAATACACATGAACCAACTAAAACATGAATGTCCAAGGAACAATACCAGAAGATGTGGAAATCACGTACTAATTACCACTAGAAATCGCTCAGTGATCCAAAATAAATCAAGAACTCAGTTGATCTGGACGCAATACGTTTAAAAAGTAGTCTAACTGAAACATTTATTCTTCCTCATGATTGAATCAAAATTGTCATTCTCCCATAAAATCGACACTTTGGAATCCTGCAGGGCACAGCCATGGGGGCCGGTTGAATGAATTATAATGGGATTTTGCTCATCTACAGTAAACTACCTTTCTAACGGTATGCGACGATTTCTGCACGATGATGCACATAAACTGAGAAAAAAGGAAGAAAAGAATAATTAACATGTGGATAATAGCACTACTTTTGTTAAATGCAGAGCTCTTATTTTTCTAAAATCTTTCTAACATTTACAACTAAATCTATGTTCTAATATTATACAACGTGTTTGTTTTTGTTTGAATAGTGGACCGGACCTCTGCGTAGTTTAAATGTAATCATACTTATTTTCAATCATATTTATGGGTGGTTGTTGCAACGGTTTACTGTCGTAGATAAAACATTAGTTTGTGATGTCTAAACTTATAATATACGCCATTTTCTTGGCTACGTTATCCCGTTTTACCATTTTAATGACAATTGTCAGGTCGAAATCCTCATTAAAACATTTTTAGAGGGAAAAATATAGAGTAAAATGAAGCTATGAAATAAAATTTTATTCAATGTGATTGTATTATTTTAAGACAGGGAGGGAGGGAGGACCTACTTTCAGTTCCACATCATTGACACGCTCAATTGAAATGGAAAATCCTAGTTTAAATAAACCACTCTTGATCTTGGTCTAATTTACATTCCTCACTCTCCCATACACAATTGAAAAGCTTTATAGCTTTACTACACAATTCGAGGTTGACATTATGATTTGACGATTCCATAGATATACAGAGATGTACTGTAGGCCTATTATCATTTCTTTGCCTAATATGGGATGATGGAATCGTTTGAAAACTTTTTTGTGATCCTTTAAGTCATTTACAATACAAGATCATTATTTATAGATAGGAAGGAGGATATCAGGATATGCAGGTGACGGCGCATAAACCTCCAAAGCTTGGCAACTGATCTCCTCAGGAAGGAAGAGGAAGACGTTACTTACCTCTCAAAAGCCCATATCAATCAATGGGTTGGAGAGAGAGCGAAGACGTGCGAGAGAGAGAGAGCGACCAGCGCGTGTTTCGTCGATCGTATATTACAGGGTTCGTTGTCAGCGCAGAGTTAATTATTATCATTTTCTCCCTGGACTGTTCATTTAAGCCAAAATGTTGTTTGTTTTCTATATTTTTTGAGTCTCGTTTAAACTGACGTAAACAAAGCTAATGGATTCTTTGACGTAAAGAATTCCAACGACGTAATTAAACTGAATCCAATTGAGCTACCAAAAATTTTAAGTCTTTTTCTTTCAGTGTAACAACGAACAACGAAAAACTAGAAGGAAATATCTAGCAAAATATGTTAGACAAAATTGAGTATTAAGTTATTTGATTTGGGACAGATAGTTGCACAAGGTATAGTAATTAAACCTACGTTTTTAGAAAAGTCTAACTCTTATTTCTGCTAAAAAATTTAAAATTAACAAAATAAGGGTTTCTTGTAAGTATAGCCTGCTATAAAGTAAGGTGTTACTTCCTTGCGGTCACGCCCGTAATTAATTAATTGTGATTTAATTCAGTAGTAATAAAATCTCTTGAATAATAGCTACTTTTATAAATCAAGCATGACTTGTACTTTTATATTTAAACTCTATTCTTTTATTGTGTATCTCTTATGTAGACCTATTATGTAGCCGTAGCCTATGTAACAAAGTAATTAGCCTTATTCAAATATTACTTAGTTTGAAATGACTTTGAATTTAGAGTAGGAATAAATTGAAATCTTACCTTAGCAATCCTTTATTTATGCATTTGTGAAATCGATTTCAAGCCCAAAGGCTCATCTTCAGTCACATGGACAGGTCGACCTAAATCTTCGACCAAACACACTTGAATTTAGAGTAACATACCTAAACCTGACTTGCAATGGTGAAGTATAATGAAATTTATTGCATATTAAGTTTCACTCCAATTGATTTTAATGAAAAGTTTAATTTCCTGCCATTTGCATATGAGGCCCGATTAGCGGCATTGTACTCTGCTGAGACTATAGATGTGATGAATAAATCAACTCATACTTACATTAAGATTTTATTCTGACTCCCTGTAGGCACTATGTTCCTAAAAAAAATGGACGTAAAAATCAATTACCAATTTTTATTGCCTTTTCTTTAGTAGTTCAGAAAACATGAATACCATGTGGGATATTTTGTAATCCTAGTACAAACACAGGTAATTGATTTTTGTGCAAATAATGATTGTGGGCCTTACTTTAACGTGTGTTCCGGGCCCTCGCCGACAGCCCCGTTTGTGTAGGTTTGCCTGTCTGTGTGAGTGTGTGTGTGTGTGTGTGTGTGTGTGTGTGTGTGTGTGTGTGTGTGTGTGTGTGTGTGTGTGTGTGTGTGTGTGTGTGTGTGTGTGTGTGTGTGTGTGTGTGTGCGCGTGTGTGTTGTCGGCAGCGACATGCGTCAGTCGGGGCAGAGTCTCTCGTGTTTACGACTTCCTTTACGAGAACGTGAAGTGTTTCCTAATTTCCGGAATAGTTTAATAGTGGAGCTGCAGCTGACCCGTGCGACGTCAGCAATAAAAGTGAAAAAAACGAAACCGCGCGAGCAAAGCGGCGAAGCCAGCCGCTGCGTCTCTCAGCGAGGCGTTGTGAAGTTGTGGTATCGGTGAGGCATACCCAAACCAGCCAACCCACAATTTTCAATGGCATTTGTTAGTTCCGTGTTTGTCCTCGTTGGATCTGATCGAAATTTCTTTAGTTCCAAAGAACTAATAACGTCAATTAGTAAAAACATAGGGCAGGCTAACTTAACACTAGCCTATCCATTTTTGATAGTTCCGTAAAAACATTCGTTAGTTAAACAGTTATGCAATAAGCAAAAATCAACAAATATTAATTATGGGGGGGCTAACTTTACGCTATAGCTTACTTATGCCTTATATCAAGAATTGACTTTCAAAGTGTGTCAAAATGTCAAAATCGTGGATGGGTAAATTTACTACGCCTCTCATCGTAGTTTTTGACTTAAAAAACGTTAAAATTACTAAGTTAAAAACTTGTGTGACACATTGAATAGAGCAGAATTTGATATTTTAGGAACAAACACGTAAGTTGATTATGCATTATTAATGTTTAGATACAGTACAAGGAAATTGGTTTTCATATAGATTTTTTTAATTGTCCCTTCTCTACTCTAAAAAGTTTATTAATCTATAAGCGTATACACTTCAGTTTTTTATTATTTTTCCATCGGTGGAAGGGAAATTTAATTTTAAAGTAGAAGATTCGAATATCTAAACTAATCAATTTATTTCGATTAATCACTTTAGTATCTATATACCTACTTTCATTAAGTCTTGATGTCATTTCAAAATTACATAGTGTTACTGTTTATGACTTAATGTTAAAAAGCCAAATACTTTCACAGAAAAATCAATAAAGTGTAAAACACTTGTTGTTTTGATACAAAAAATTATATAATTTAAAGTCACAACAAATTTGTGGCTGTAACTATCTTGTTAAAAACAAATTGTAAGCAATGTCATTGAGTATAATGCATAAACAATAGAACACACTCTATATCCCAACTTTTCATTTTAATTATTCAATTTAACTTTCAGTTGCCAATGCATGGTAAACAGTCCCGACTCTAATTATAGTCTTCATCCGAGGACACAAACCAGGTGAAACATCGCATCTGGCCCAGATTTCCGGCGGAAAGTCCATCAGATTGCGCATTGCAGGTGCGCATACCAAGATGCGATTGCAGGTGTCGTCGGCTCATTGATTGCTCTGTGATGGAGTTGTAAAGATTACGTTGCGCCCGCACCTGCCGTGGATGCCAAAAAATGGCACGTGTCTACCCCCCCCCCCCCCCCCGCCATTAGCTGCGATAGCCTCCCATTAGTGTGATGGCTTTTTGGCAATAAACCCCCAATGGGGATGTCCGTACAGATAACTGTTTTAATTTAAACGATTTGAGAACTGGCGTCAATATTTTTGCATGTGCGTTCCTAGCTCGTTGATAGCAAGGGAAGCGAGCCATCACAGCATCGTTTACTTTCACTCTGAATAATTAATTATTCTTTTATTCAGATGTAGGCCTAACCTAAATGAATTAAGTTCATTCGGTTGACCAGTTTACGTAACCTGGATAAACTATAATTATAATTTATGTAAAGTACGTAGCCTATAATGTATAATTTTATAATTTATTTCAACATTTGTATTAGGTGACACAAAAAACATTCCCTCCTCATTACAAAAAACGCTATGCGTCATTATACCTATGTTGCCTACATTTCATTTCTGCAACAGGTTTTCATGTTTAAGAATAGTGTTTAAATATCACATTGTAGGCCTAAACATTTAGTACAAAAATATCACCCAAGCCATCATTGTTTTATTCGTTTTCCTCAGGCGAGCTAAAATTTTCATGGTTATGCCAATGTATGATTGTATAAGGCCTAAACGTTTTCCCAATAAAAATATGCTGCGACCCCCGACTGCGTCCCTTTGAGTTAACCTATAAGATTTTCTACTTGCTCAGTTTCTATTTATGCAACACTCTTTACTGTTAGCAAATTAAGAGATTCCGTTTTTTTACGTTTTAGTGATTTACTTCGATGCGGAAAATCTGCAAATAACACAAACATGCCGAGTAAAATTCGTAACAACAATGAGCTCAGGGACTGTCGTGGAACTGGTAGAAAACTGGTTTATCGGACGCTATTGAAAGCTGTCGCCACAAGAGTTTAAAGTGTGAATGGATTGTGCTAGTTAGTGCTGACTGGGATCGTAAAGTCCACGCCGCGGCCGCGACAAAGCCTGAACCATAAACCCGCGGTTCCACGAACTTGTGACCTCAATAATGGAGTGATTTATCAGGCCTCCGCCAGGGCTCGTGTGTGTCGCTGCGATGCGGTAGTCATCGTGAATATAGATTATGTGGTTGTATCGCATCTGTATTGTAAATCTAGATGAGATAATTATCGTATTGAACAGTGAATGTAGATTCGATAGTTATCGAATCCTATTATGAATTAAGATGCGATAGCTATCGTATCGTATTGCGAATCAATATGCAATTTTATGTAATTGTATCGTATTGTGTCGCTTCTGAATGCTGCAATTGAGAATCAAGATGCGATAGTTATTGTATCGTATAGTGAATGTAGAGGCGATAGCTATCGTATTGTATTGCGAATCACTACGCAATATTTATTATACCTATCGCATTTATTTCTGTTTGCTGCTATTGTGAATCAAGATGCGGTAGTTATATCGCATCTGCTGCGACTGCAAGTGAAGGGATATGCAATCGTATGGTATATCTTTGTGCTATGAACAAAGATGCGATAGTTACGCTATTTAAGGGCGTGACTACATTGCTAACCACGTGATAGCCTAGTTATCACATCGTGATATTAGGTGACTAGCGTGAGGTGATAGGTTATTCCTACTTATTCCATAGTTATCGCATCGTAGGCCCAATGTGAATGACTGAAAGTGGAGAGAATTCTAACTCTAACGATAGTTATCGTATCAAACCGTTGCTAAATGATCCGTCAGTTGCCTTAAATTATCAACATGCTACAACTTATGACACGAAAGTAATCATATTTTATCAACTTTGAACCATGGATTAAAAATTAGAAAAAAATCCTAAAACGAATAAAATAGTCCAAGTCTTTTCTTTTATTAAATAGGCCTATACCTCTCTCACTTTTTTAGACTTTAATAAAGGCATAAAATGGGATCAGGCAAAAAACTGTACGACGTTCTGAGAGGAGCCCTTTCACCCAAAAGTAAGGTAATGGTAATACAGTAACGAAAACTGGCGATCATTATTATTTAAGAGTCATCATAGTTTGTGTAATTTGTATATATTTTAAATATAAAGGTTCCATTTAGGTCATGTACTAACCGGATCGGGTTCTATTAAAAAAAAAAAATAAAAAATAAAAAAAAACTATTTATAATAGAGACTATTTATAAATACCATTGACAGCAAGTATTGGTTACCAAAACGTCTTGCAAGAATAAGCCGATTTGGCAACTCTATATTTCTCTGAATTTAATAAAAAAAAATATTGTATGGTATAGCTGTGAGCAAAATGGAAACTTAAAATTATTTTTTACATAGGTGATCAATTTGTACACGTTTATTGTATGTTATTTTAAAGATGTAAACTATCAGAGTTTGTAACTTTTTATTTGTAGTGCACTGCACACAATAGTAATTTTCCCCAGTAATTTACAGTGAATGTCATAGAATTATGAATAAGTTTTAACATTGATCAGTGTAAAAAGTTTACAGTAGGTATTTTCAGATTAAATTTATTGAATTTCCAACTGCACTACCTCTCTAATAAGTTTTTTCCCAATAAAAAACTCTTCTACGATAAAAAAAACTAAGTTAAACATTGGATGTGTTAATGTGTAATTTAAAAAATAATGGCAAAAGAGAGACAGGTACCCATGAAAAGTCATTAGGCTTTGAGTGCTAACGGTAGATAAAAACAGCAATATATAGCAATTAAGTATAGAATTTTTCCTCGCTCTTAAGGCTTCTTTCAGATCAGTGCGGTCCGGCGCCGCACCGGACCGGACGAAAATGTTTTGACTGTTGGTCCTAATGGGAGCGTTCATACTAGTGTGTATGAACGCTGTCATCTCAGAAATAATTTATCTTCATCAAGGCTTGAAAAAAACACATATAAAGTATAATTTTTCACAGAGACTTAACACACCTTTTTCCGCAGTCTCCAATAACACAAATACACAACCGTCACAAATACAATATTTCTCCAGCGTGCCAGTCGTGTACCGGAAGTGCCTCCATTTGCGTGCAGTATAGTGTTTCGCAAGCAGTCCCTATGCAGATAATTGCATAACGATTGGGCCGCGACTGACCAATGGGCTTCGTTGGGGTGGGGGAGGGGAGGGGGAGAGTGCATTTGCAACAATGGGGGATTGAGTGCAGCCGGACTCCATGCACTGGACGCGACCGGGACTCCGTTATAATCGTCACTGTTGGGTCAGAGTCAGTGCGGTGCTTTGAAATCGGTTTTCATCATACTGCACACAGAACAGCCTTTTTCTGGCCTGTATTTAGTCCACAAAGTTGGCGTTTTCTGAAGCCTTCTAAAAGTGCACAGAAAAAAAACATCTGTTAATTTTTTTCGTGCGCTAACCTCAAAATTTGTGTTTAAAAATCATACTAATCCAAAACAAATAAGGCCAATGTAAACAAAAAAACTACTTGCAGACTACAATTTTAATTCAAGATTGTTATATTTCTTCAATTGAACGTATACATCAGCTGTTTATAAGGAATATTTAAGATGGAAGTCAACTAGTCCACGGAAAAAGATAATAAAATTTTAATTAATTTACTTTTAAATGAGTTATCCATTTTATATTTTTGCAGTACGATGAAAAATGTTGTTCATCACTCGGACGGAAAGAGTTTTTTCTGCGCTTAATTAATCGCTGTTTCCAAGCTCGGCTTCGCCTCGCTCATAAAACGCGATTGCGCACAGAAAAAAACCACTTTCCTTCCTAGTGATGAAAACTACTATTGTCGAATGACATTCAGATTACTAATGAAAATGTAAAATTTTAATGTTCAGCTAAATGACATTTTTATTTTTGCTAAAGCGAGTGTAAAATATTTTCAGGAAAATCTCATTTCTCTGAACAAGTAGTACGAGTTTATGTTAATTTAAGTGTTATGTTTGTAGTTATACCTATAGTCTTAACATAACCCAATGTCATCTATATTAAATATATTTAAAACATACATAAAACAGCAATTAACGTAAATAAATTTAACAAAAATATTTTTTAAACCCACTTAAATAAATTATACATTACTTTATTCAATAATAATATTAATATTCCCACATTGAGGGTTGCCTGAGACAAAGAATACTAACACAATTAAATTATGATATAAGATGAAGTGAGGGTACAGTATCAAGAAATGTCAAGATAATTTTTATAATAATAAATGGTCTGAGAAGGTGGCAAAATTTATTCACAAGTGAAATTAGTAGAACTGGAATTTTGATTCTCTACTCGAAGTGCCATTTCTGTAGGCTACGTAAAGTGTGAAACTCCCTAATGTACTGTATTTTTTAAAAATCTAAATTAAATAGATCATTCACCTTCCCCCCATGTTTTACCAGTCCATCACATATACTCCCCTTCGTGTTCCTTATAAACTGCATGTGGTTATCACCCCTTGAATTGCTGTTTCAAGATTGATATGTGGTGCTGTATAAATGTAAACACGATCTATCTAACTGCATGTGAATTGTTGTTGTCATAGTAACACAACAATCCATCTCAAAGTCGTTATCAGTGTGTCAAAGAGTCACTGATAGGAAGGAGATTCAACCGTCAGCTGCATGAGTAGAATTCATTCCAAAATATTGTAAAAATTTTCAACATTTTAAAAATGAATTGATATATACTGATATCATTGACTATGTACACTAACGTAGTGTACAAAGTCAATGCTGATATCTTAGGTAGCAATGTTTTATGTGATTAAATGTCCTCTAGTAAAATTTACAAATAAAATTGGGGTTCAGTAGGCCTAATTGTTATAAATCTGTTTATTTGTGGATTTGTCCTTTGAACAACCGAACTGTAGGCCTATAATATGAAGAAAATACTAAATCTTGGTTGAATATACATTATTGAACTTTAGAACAGACTAAAACAGCATATAAATAAATTTCAACAGAAAATAATTTCATAATTATCTGATAAATTAAAAGTTTCATTATGGTATACCATACGACTCTATAATACACCTCCTGGAACGCTCACGCCGTAATCAGAACCAACCCGGCGCAAAGAGGGCAGGCAAAAACGACCAAGTTGCTGATTCCTACAGTGCGCTCGCGCTATCATTTACTCTCGTTCTTTGCACACACTATAAAAAAAAGTATGTTGAATCTTACGTTTTTTAATCTGCATGAATTGGCGATTCCAACGGTATAAAAATATTTGCGATTATAAAATTTTATGAAAGTATAAAAATTATTAAAACAAAATACTTTTGAAAACATGACATATCAAAAGGGTTCCAAGCGAGAAATGTTTTTTTAAATTTTTGGCCAGGAAAAACTTTTAGCGGCAAAGTTTCAAAATTATGAGTTGATCTAAAAAGTTCACTTATAAAATGTTTTTTAACATTTTAGTTTGTAAAAAATTGAGCACAAAGCAGCCTATGAGTGTTTTCCTCACGCTGTCACACTATGATTATACAACACCAACATGCTAAATTCCGCTGCATTGCTTAAGAAAACTGTGTAGAGGGATGCATTAATCAAGTAATTTACATATTTATTAAGAAAAACTGCAAATTTATTCGTAAATTTGTACTGACGAAAAAAACACTCCACATTGTTAGTTCGGGTATCAAACGTTTTTAGATATCATTCCAGACAAACGGAAATAAAAACAATATTCTTCGATATCTTCAGCGGCCCGACACGTACATGTCATATTTTTTGCGAGAAAAACGTTCACTTTGTAAAAAATGTCAAATGCAAAGATTTAAATTCATTATCTACAACTTTGTCGCTTGAAGTTTTTCCTGGCAAATAAATAAAGTTGACTCTAACTTATGTTGACATACGTTTTTTGAACAAGGGGTTTCTAGTTAAATGGCTAAGATATATGAAAAGTTATTTATAATCAGCAAATCTTTTGCTTTAAAAAGATGTTTTAATGAATTTAGAAAGTTAGCAACCGTTAGAAAAGGGTGTAAGTGATGAGCGCGCGCACAAATGGTTTAGTTACTTATTTTGCGTCTTTGTCTGCCCTTTAAAACACATGGGTTTTTATTGAATTTTTGCCTCGTGTGAGCGTTCCAGGTAATTTATAAGAATGCTACGGGCTAAACTTTTTATTTTTGTAATGCAATTATATAAATTAAATGAAAATTGCGCCACATTCTCTCGCTAATGTATATCACTCCAGTAAAAAGCCAATTGAAACGCTTGTTTTGTTTTTATGCGTGAGCGTCATTAATTTCAAGGGGCAATCAACGCGGAGAGTTTAAGATTAATTATTACGTGCAGCGTCATTAACTGGCCATGCCGTCAGCTAAGTCATTAACTGCACACCAGTAGTGCATGTACCATGGTTTTGGTTTTTACATTATCGAGTTTTCTAATATCATTTTGATGACGTAATTTGAAAGAAAAAACAAATTTAGATCACTCCATAGTGTGGTCTTTATCAATTTTTTTACAGTGAGACGGATATTATCTTATACTATCGCAGTCCGTAAAAAATGACGGGTAATTTTCATGATTATTAATCTTGAATTTGATGTTCACGTTTGAAAATGGCCACAGAATTTAGTAATACACAGACAACAAAGTATTAAAAACTAATTTATTTTCGTTTCATTAGAAATGTGAAAAGTTATCTTCTGTATATTAATAGGCAAACATGTTTCTTTTCTTCTTTTTTCTCAGCTTATGAGCAACGTAAAAGGAATCCGCGCATACCGTTAGAAGGTATAGCCCTGTAGATGAGCAGAATCCTATTCTAATTCACATTGGACTCCAGGGCTACGCCCCTCAGGCTTTCAAAGTTTCAATGTTAATCTTTTGGAGGAAGGAGAATTGTTTGAATCATTACAGCTGTTGTAAAAACAACTGCTAAAAACAGGAATAAGAACAGATGTTTCAGTTGTAAAATGTTTTTAAACTTCTTGGGTCCAGATTAACTCATATTTTGGTCTAATTTAGATCAGGTAGTATACCATTAATAGTTTATAAGTTCAAATAGCTTATATATTAAATATATAAATATATTAGTTTATTAGTTTTGTACTTACTATCATATGGTTTTACAACATAGACTTTACAAAAAAAGATAATGATTGAAGGTTTTTTTACAGTATTTCAATTTATATTCCATTCCAGTTGTATGGCCAATTAATTTATTGGTATAATTTCGCTGACTCATAGTCCATTTAATTTGCCAGAATTTATAATTTGTATCTCATTTGTTAAACACTCGAGATTTGCCAATCTGATTAAGTGTGTCTTCAACCTCTGGCATTTTTGTCTCTTTACGTTCTTGTTTAATTTTGTTAGATCCACGCAGAGTCTATCGTTCACATTAGGTTTTGGTATCACCACCACTATCGCTGAGCACCATTCTGTGGGCTCTTCCCCAGTGTTTATGCATCTAATTGAACCTTGCTTTCAAGTTCTGGCTTGAATTATTCACGCAATGGTATAGAAGTACATTCCTAAATATACTAAGACTGCATTGTCCTCTAAGTCAATCGTATAGTAGGTTTTTTACCTTCACTAAAACACTATTCAAAATGTTTATTTTCTGTCTTTTGTTTCCACTTTATTTTCATCTCCCTTTTCTTATTCTTGGTATTTCTTCTTTTATATTTCAAGACTTATTTCTTCCAGTTCATAGTTCTGCATTTTCACATTTCTGTACTCCATTATTTATATCAGTGGGAGTGGGAACAATAAACCAACTGTTAAACATGTACAGTAGAATCATAAGCCTAAACGAAGTTAAAAGGATGAAAAAAGAATATAAGGACGTTATGTGACTTAGTTATGACAAAAATTAATGGTGGGCAGAATTTTACAATCAAAAGATTATATTTATATATTTAAAAACATAAAGCTCATTAGTTTCTAGTTATAAAAAAACATACGTGTATACAAATATTAATACATAACTCGTAAGTTTAAATTCATAAATTCAATCATCTATATTAAATAAACTATCTTTATAGTATAGAAACCAAAATGTTATTAAAGCAACAGCTGTTAAATATTTATTTTACTGCTTTAAAAACTACTGCAACATTAAGTTTCCTTGATTTCATTTGTATCTGTCATTTATCATAGAATTGAAAAGTTGTCTGTTTTGTTTACAAAAACACTTTGTAAGGCAGCAGTGTTGTCAAATTTCAATGAAAGATATGGATCACCTGAAGCAGTAAACAAATTGACAAAATCACGTCTTAGATTGGTCTAAATAAGGTCTAATTTTCATTTTCATTTATAAGGCATTTTCCGAGGGATACCATATTTTTCTGATCATCTAGGGGTCATAAGAAATCCACTGACGGCCTCGATCCGTTCAGTAGTTATCTCTCTAGACCCTTAAATGCACTCTTTTATTATATTAGATTATTTATCTATACTTATTTTAATACGCTAAGGGGTTTTTGTCTTGAGAACTCCTCCTACAATTTTCAACCGATTTTCAAGTTTTTGGTGTCGTTCGATATGGCTTGGTCTGTAGTTGTTCCCGCCAAAAACTGATAAGAATTGGACTGAAAATAAAGGCGCTATCCACCATTGAAATTTCAAATTTCCCATTAAAATAACATTGGGATTGAATAAAGCATTTGAAACATCTGTTAATAATCAGCTGTAAATACGTGTAGTTATTGGTGATTACAGATATTCACATTATGGGATTGGTCGGATGTCATTGATTTAGAGCTAAAGTAACTAATGTAAATGTGTACTGTATAAAGTAAATTGCTCGATTTCGAGCAACACGTATACTATTTATTATTATTTATCTGTGATTTGTTTGATATTAATTTGTTTTCATAAATTAATAAAAGCCTGTCGTACAAAAATTGCCGAATGTAGCAGGTGGAATGTAATAATTTTTTATAATGTTAAAAATAGCTTACTAACTCTAGATCGAAAACCGGAAACCGTAGGTCTATATATTTTTACAAAAAATTAATTGTTTTAAACACAAACTTTCTTAAACGGTCGTAATTAGAGAAAGACCAATTTTAACGATTAATTATATTGTAACGTTTTAATGAGTCATCGTAATGATACAGTGGTATGGTAATGTAATTGTAGTAATTAAATTATATTAATGCATATTAATCAGTAATTAATTTAATATTAATCATAATGGTAAAATTGTTGCTGCAAACTAAGGCGTTAAAGAAAGTCTTATGGAATAAAATTTAAAAATTACTACCCTCCTCTTAAGAGAAACGCAGTGATATTGCGTAATGCAATATCACTGCTTACTAAAGAAAGAAAATATATTTATTTGAAAGATTATATGTAAATAAATATCTTAAGTTACTATGAAAACAAATTTATAAAGTTTTATATAAAATCTTTGTGTTATTTGACAATAACTTATTACTAACAGCAATTTATGTAAAAATAAAAATGAATAAATCCATAAAATAAATTTAACTACTGTTGTTATCAACATTACGTCAATACCTCCTCTTTAAATCACTGATAAGAATTCTTTCCCTTAGTAATCACCTTTTGCCCCGAGAAAAAACGAAACCGAAAGTGAAGTTTTTCCCGCCCCGCAGCCCCGCATCCCTCTACTTTTCTCTGTTCAAAAATCCATCCCGGAAACGCTTGCGCTTTGCGCCCATCGATTTCCCAAAAACAGCACGTGGGGTCAACACAGTTCAACTGGCGACCTTGGCGCGCACCTCCCCACACCTTGATAACATTCTTCGACATTCCTTTTATAAATTTATCAGTGTTATTTCTTATTAAAAAAAAAATAAATCTTCTTATTAAAAAAAAAATAAATCATAACTTAGAAATCTAATAAGGGGTAACTTAACATTGTGTACAGGAATTTAGATAAATTAATTGTTATATTATTTCCAATTGAAGTTTTACTGGTTCCTTTATCACTTGAACTCTTTAGGTTCGCTAAAGGATAAATGTTGAATTACAAGTGATTTTTTTCCTCATACAAAACTTGCAGGCCTACGAATACATTGGCCTATTTTTCATTACGGTATTTGTCAAGTAGTTATCTCTTTCATAATTTGAAATACATATCTATGTAAATCTATTATTATTACGTCATAATTTTGAATGTTTTCATAAAAAAGAGAAAGACTCATACAGCAAGGATTGGGTTAGTTGTCTATGGAATATTATTTTACCATATTATACAATATTTTTACACTCTCTTTAAAGTCTGTACAACTACAGTATTTTAAATTACTCGAATGGTTTGTGTTTTTATGAATACCGTACGTATTCCATTACTAAAAAAACTTAGGGAGATAGATTGGGGTATTAAAACTTCCAAAACCGCATTTCAGTAGTTAGACAAAATTTTCTTACTATTTTAATATTTTCTGTCAAAGAAAGGCAACTAACTACCCATGGAACTTTATTACCAAAAACAAAACTATTCCCACTACTCCCCGACTTTGTTTATCGCGTCTGTTCCGCATTAGAACAAAACAGTTGGATCCGTCGATGAATGGGAGTGCTGGTAGCGGGGGAGGGAGAGAGATCGCGGCGCGAGGGACAGAGAGCGAAGATCTCGCGTCCGCGCGCGCGGCGGGCGTGTTGGCGAGGGGAGGGGAGGGGAGGCTACGCACCGTAGGGATGGCATTCCCCACATTTTCTCTATCCTTTGAAGAGTGCGTGGTTGTGCGTGCGCGCGAGGGTCGTCGCTAGTTCTACTTGTCATACATAGTCTTGTGAGCGGCCGGCGACGAGCGGCATGTGTGCGGGGAGAACGCTGTGAGATGGAGCGCGAGGACACTAGCCTCCGAACTGGTGAGTTTACATGCGTAATGCACGCGTTAAACCCGGTAGAAACTAGATTATAATGTGCTAGATAGAGTGGTAGTGCTGTAGGAGTGGTCTAACCTCCTCGTGAGAGCCTAGCGTTTGATTCTCTGACTATTTTGTTCTCTTCTATGAAATTTACTTGGTGTCCGAGTGACGTTGCGCTGTTTCCGATAGTTATACGATTGTGAGATCTTCATTTGTAACGTTAGAACGTTGAGATAGTTGTATGTTTGTTAATAGAATGCCGATTTACTCTGTGAAAACTATAAAATTCTAGTAAAACACAAAATAGTCCAAACCGGTTCTAAGATAGTACCTAGGTACCAAACATATCATATTGTATTTCATTAGTTTGATTAGGTGCTGCGTGATATCACTGTAGGTAGGTATGGTTTACCATTTTATTTTATGTCATCCCTCGATTGGAAAGTGAACCAAAGTTTTATACTGTCAATTCTAAGTAAATACAAAATTAAGTTAGCCTACTCTTTTTATTCATCTCATAAACTATTGTAGATTTATTTTGGTAAGCTACGTTTCATTTGAGCACCTGGTGTACCGTATGTACGCATCAATTCAGCAATTCAGGTGAATCCTATATTAATTAAAGCTTCTGTATTTATGAAAGAGTTTTTCACACATTTCAGTATCAGATAATCATAGGTGTCACAAACACGTCAACGTCGACGACGTCAACAATATTTTCTTAAATCATCAATCGGTTTTTAGCGGAAACAGTAAAGTTGAGCCAAATTTGTGACACAACTCAATCTCCAGTCGCTCCCGCGTCGCAGAACGGGTCGCCGTTGTTCGAAAGGTAACATTTTTTGTGGTGCATCTATCCGCCCCGTCTGGGAATACCGGTAAGGGGTTATGCACCCTCCAGGGGCGCCGCCGCCAAGGGGTTAATTTCAATTTAATGCACAGGTACCGCAGTGGCGGTGGTGCATTTCGGACCGGCCAATAGCAACAGTCCTACTCGTCAATGGCCGGTGTACTTCTCGAGTTTAAACTCTTTTCCCGTTGTGCTAGGTTGAAAATTTTATTTTCTGTTCGGGTGCAAATGTGGAACAGTGGATTTGTTAAATATTGTTTTTAAAGTTGCATATACCGGTAGGCCTACTCAATTTATACGGCAACGAGTAATGTTTGGTCTCAGCAGTAAAAAACGTTGTTTGCCAGTTTGTTATATAACAACGAAATTATAAAAATATAAAGCACCAGCACAGTAAATTTTTTTAGTCCTACTAATGAAATGATCTAGGCTATAAAGTTAGCGAAACAATTTTATATACGATGTACAACAATCTCAGCATCTACAATTTACACATTGTCAAGGGGTCGCAAATTTAAGGTTAACCTTAAAATTTGAAGTAAAAAGGTTTCACACGCCATTATCTTTCAGAAGTTTATAAAATTAGTGTATACAAAATAAGTTCTCACATTGCATGTACATGTTGACTGGGAGATTAATAAAATGAATGAAAATAATATTAGTCAGTTATTTGTAACCGTGGAAAATATACAGTGTGATTATTTAAAACTACTTGTTTACATGAAAAATGTATGAACAAAAAATAAGTGTTGAAAAATAACCCCACGAAATGGCAGAACTAGAGAAGACTGTTGTTGTAATGCAATACAGTAGGCCTAATAGACAAGGGATGTCTCATTAGTGGGCAAAACGATAAAGCGATGTACAGTACCTACACTACGTCACTAGCCTGATAACACAAAAAATGGTGCATACTCTTATGGACATCAGATGGATTACGTCACAGTCCTGAATCAAAAACGGCACTGTTCACTATTACCAGTTAGAACAGTAGGCCTAGTATCACAGACTAACCACAATTTAACGATCCATTATTCCGTGGGAGTATGTTATGTATAATAACAATTTTAACCCCATCATGCGCGCACGATCCAAATTTAAAGTTGCATCCCCCCAATGCAGCTAAACTCGACTGTCTATGTCGAAAAGTTTACTCAAATCTATTTCTGCATAGTTATACAACTTTTTACTGACGAGCATAGTGTTTATGTAGACAGACCCTTATGTCGTGGTTATAAAATTTTGAAACTTCAAGAATCATAGTTTACGTGAAGCCCAGCAATTCCATCAAAATACAATTAAAAATTAAAGTGAAATACGAAAAAGTTAAAGTGAATAAGTGAATTTAAATTTTTACAAGGAATAAATTAATACGCTACTAGTGTGTAAACGTTGATCGATTGAGCAGTTTACTGTGTATTAAAAAATACACTCCACACATATACATTAGTTTTTTACAGGGTGCTCTCTCCATGGTTTAGCGTTGATATTTTTACTGAATCCAAAATTATGTTAACTAAAATGACCCAAAACGACATGTATTTACAGCCGTACGCATTAACAGATGTTTAAAATGCTCAACCAAATCAATTTGTTTAATGAGAACATTTTACAGCACTTTTTATAGAACTTTTAATTTTATGACAGATTCTCATAAATTTGTTGCGGAAACAGCTTCCGACCAAGCCCTATTCAACGACACCAAAAACTTGATAATTGTAGGAGGAGGTCCAATTAAAAAGTTTCCCTTAGGGTATTAAATTAAATGTTAGTTTACTTGTCGCACACGAAATTGAGCAATTTAATTTGGACTATCACATTTAATAGCTAAAAATGTGACGTTTTGTTTAAAATCAATCAGGACGTACACCCGACCAGTCCAATATTGTAATTATCACTAATTATATTTAATACGCTAAGGGGTTTTTTTAAGCGGTGAATTCCTCATACAAGTCTCAACCGATTTTCAAATTTTAGGTGTCGTTAGATAGGGCTTGGTTTGTAATTGTTTCCGCCAAAAATTGATGAGAATCGGACTTAAAATAAGGGCGCTATTCACAAATTAAATTTGGATATTTTCCCATTAGATTAGAATAACATTGAGATGGGTTTGAGCAATTTAAACATTTGTTGACGTACAGCTTAGATTTTGGTGATCACTGATATTCACAGTATTGGATTGATCGAATTTAATTGATTTAGAACTACTGTAAATGTAACTTTTGTATTGTATCAAAATAAATTGCTCGATGTCTAAGCAACACGTGCACTAGTTAAATAACCAAAAACCACAGTATCTAGAATATATATAAAAACTACACTTTTTATATATATTCTAATATTTTTTATATATATAATTTAATATATATAAATTATAATATTTAATAATTTTTTATATATATGTACAGTTGTACATGAACAGATGTTTGAAATGTTCAACCAAATCCCAATGTTATTCTAATGGGAACATCTTTAATTTCAACAATTCAAAACTATTGATAACCTTTATTTACAGTCCGATTCTCGTAAATTTTTGGCGGAAATAACTACAGACCAAGAAACAACTAAATATAACGAAACCAAAAACTTAAAAGCGGTCGATAATGTAGGAGGACGTCCGATAAAAATAAAAATCATAAGCGTATTAATTAAATAAGTATAGCCTAGACAATGTTCATAAACTGTGCTCAAAACCAAACGGCATCTTCTGATCCATATTTTTTAACTACTTGATTACCAGAACTATTCCAAGAGACAGTGACGACCAAATTTTTATCAAGAGGGGCCTAATTGAATATTGAAGTTCTCGGAAGGAAGTTCCTACTGGGGCAAAGAAACACTCTGTCCCACTGATAAGGCCGATAACAGCTTCTGATGCGATCCCAGCAACAGCAACATTGGTGACTACCATAGAACTCTATATAATACGCATCTGAATGAATATAGACCAGGTCATGAAGTGGTCAATTAAATATTCACCACTTTAAATAGCAACTAACATTAATTTCCTTGAAAATATTTTCCATTGACGCTGATTGTGGAATGTTACAATGTTTTAGATTACATTCTATACCAATCATATTTGTAATCAAAACGTTTTATAATTCAACAAGTATTTAATATCTTTCATTAGCTAGATCTACACTGTCACTTTCAATCATATTTTTCATTAACATTGAATGAAGACTGTTATTACGAAAATTCCGGAACGGAAATCTTTGCTCATTTGGTTTGGTTTAATATTTCACATGAACCGGCATTGCGTAAGGAATTACGAAAGACTATTTCAACCTAATGCAAACTGACAACATTGGAGCCAACACTCTTACACTCTCGTTCTCTCATTCTCACTTGGCCGAGTGGTCAATATTATTTTAAAAAACTCTCCTCCTTCAAAACCCATTATTAACAATATGAAATGTTAAAAAAAATTATTATCTCGTAAATTTTTGAGGTAAAAATATAATCAGCTGAAGTTTTAAGTAAATACTTTTAACAAATATAATATTACTGCAGTAAAAAAAAAAAAAAAAAAAAAAAAAAAACTATAATACCTTAATACAATTAGTTATTACCAAAATTCCGCACGAGACTGTTACCCCACCATAATTCTATAGTGTAGAATAAATGCTTCTATATACAGGGTGAGTCTTCTAAGGTGTCCAAATGGGTTACAGACAAGCGGTTGCGCTACAACCTTCAAACAAAATTATTTCCCACTAAATTGTTGTATAATTTAAAAATATTTTGAAAGTTGTAAAAATACAGGGTGTTCCAAAAACTGGGGGTTACAGCTTCGAATCTTGGAAATTTAAAATACAAACATATTATTTATCATTAGAAAAAGGTCTATTTAATACAAATATTTAGGTGAAAACAGAATTTAGTTATCTTTATTCATTTCAAAAATGGCGTCCAATAAACAATCAATTTACCGGAGGACATTTGATCCAAGACCTTTTAAAGAACTTCTTCTATGGGAGATACAATATTCTTTGTTTGTTGTAGCCAAACAATGAAGAATACCAAGTTGCTAGGCAACCATACAGAAATTGCCAAGGCTCTACAATGTACTAGAAATGATACATTGTAAATTTATCATTTGGCAATGTGATGTTTTCGCCCTATGAATAACTTGCCGTATTTTAGAACTTTGATATTTCTCAAAGAATAGCGTAAAGACACATCATTAAATGTAATTATTATATTAATAGCCTCATATAACAAATACTGAGATATTTAAATGCATTTTGCATTTATCACTAACTATATTGCTAGGTACAACTTAATTTTGTTAAATAATTATATGGAGAAAAATATACAGGATGAATTTAATTCATAATTTAGAAAATAATATATTAACTAGTATACGGTTTGCTCGAAATCGAGCAATTTATTTTTATACAATACAACTTTTAGCTCTAAATCAGTTGAAAGCTCTAACCATAAATTGGTCAACATACTGAATAACCAATCCATGGTGAACATTTGCAATAAAAAAAACTACACGTATTGACAGCTCATTGTTAGCAGATGTTTATAATGCTTTAATCAATCCCAATGTTATTTTAATGGGAAATTTTGTGATTTCATTGGTGGATTGCGCTTTTATTTTCAACTAGTAAACGTGTTGCTCGAAATCGAGCAATTTACTTTGATACGATACAAATGTTACTTTTATCTCTAAATCATTGACGTCCGACCAATCCAATATTGTGAATATCTGCAATCACCAAACCTACACGTACTTACAGCTGATTATTAACAGATGTTTAAAATGCTTTATTCAATCCCAATGTTATTTAAATGGGAAATTTGGAGATTTCAATCCTATACTCTTATACGAGCAATGTTTGCTTGTTTGCTTGCTTGCTTGCTTGCACAATTATCTCAAAAACGGCTCCGACGATTTCCTTCAAATTTTGGAATATGGGGGTTTTGGCCACCAGAAATCGATTGGAGCTGGTCCCATAGCTGGGAAAAATCCGGTTTTCGCGCTAGAGCCCTTCAAAGATCCCATGTTATCCTTATGGAAATTTTTTAACTGAACAAAAATCAGCTGATAACTGTAGATAAAATAAACCAATGTGTTACATCTTTAACCTCTGGTTTTAGGAAAATCATACCAATGTGCAGCAAACCTTCCGCCTGGCGAGTGAGCGGAGCGAACGAGCTTTGTGTGAGAAACGAAAGTAATAATTTTACCGAGCTTAAGCTCGGTCCCCCTGGTACTTGTGGATAACGCCTTTATTTTCCGTCAGATTCTCACCAGTTTTTTGGCGGAAACAACTACAGACCAAGCCCTATCTAACGACACCAAAAACTTGAAAATCGGTTGAAAATTGTAGGAGGAGTTCTCAAGACAAAAAACCCATAGCGTACTAAATAAGTATAGATAGATTTGATTCTCATAAGTTTTTTGGCGGAAACAACTACAGACCAACAACATTTATAGACTAACAACCCTATCCAATGACACAAAAAACTTGAAAATCGGTTGAAAATTGTAGGAGGAGTTCTCAAAACAAAAAAAACCCCCCTTAGCGTATTAAATAAGTATAGATTAGTTTTTAGACCTTTAGGTTTTCACTGTCGCATTAATAAAACATTTGAAATAAAAAGAAATAAACCCCTAATTACAGTACGATATACCATTATCAATACATGAATGACGTATAAGTTGCGATTTGAGAGAGAGTAAAGAGCAGGTATTATTTTGTGAAGGTTGTAGTCCGTACAAATATATATATTAAGGAAATTTTCACTACACTTTTTAGACGAATAAATTATCGAGATGTAGGCCTATTGTAAACAGATGCAAAGATAAAATGTTAATATAACAAATAGCAATGTAGAATTTGTTGACTTATGAATAAAACCACACAAAGGTTTATATGAATAACTTTAATATATATTTGTTTCTTAAATGTTGAACATTTTAAATAAAATGCCTCAAATTATTTGTTAAAATGTTTGATTCGCAAAATGTTTTGCCGCTTTAGTTTGATAACCCCTAAGTTGTGATGATTTAAATGTGATGCTATTAGTTCTCAAAAAATATTTTTATGTAAACTGTTTAGTTGTTTGGTTCTACATTAAATTATGTTTAAAATAACTTACACTAATTTTTTGTAGTTACAGTAGGCCTACCTTTTAATTTTAAATTATTAATTTTGTAATAACTTAAAAATAATTAACCAATACTTTGTAATTCAACGTTAAACTCCTTTTTCAATACTCTACACACGAAAGTACACTTCACGCTGAGTTTCCGCACGTAGGCCTATGTACCTCGACATAAGCACGGAAACTCAGTTTTATGAGTTAATTTTTTTCTTGATACTAAGTCGAATAAACAAAAATATTTACGTTTTTTACAAGTTTTTTGATATCGTAATGAAAAATAATGTTCAATATTCGTCCTAGAAGTACCATTGAGGGGCTCGATAGCCTTCGTACTGTCATTTCAAGTCAGAGATACTGTTCGTAACTCGTTCGAAAGTGGTATACCGGTGCTCGATCTACTTAAAGTAGATTCCATAACTTATTCCATAGTACAATTTTCAAACATATGATTGTCTTGCTTGTTGAAACAAAATTAAACAATTAACAAAACCTCTAATGATAATTGGTCGACGTCTATTTTTATTAATAATTAACTCGATCTTGCACCGATAACGACTACTTTCCGGACTATTGACTAAATATTCTATATTTTTATAAATATTAATATAACTCATCAAAACCTCCTAAAAAACCACTGTATAGTTGAAATTTTCAACGGTTAAAAGTTAAATTTCACATTATGATAAAAAACGTTGTTCATCACTTGGAGCAAAAGTAGCTCTTTTTTGTGCATAATCGTTTTTAAAACATAATTGCGCACTTAAAAGAGCCATATTTGCCCCTATTGATGAAAACTACTACTAATAACTATAATGTATCAGTTGGAATCGTCTACACTTCTTCGTGTCCAAAACAAGAGCCACCTATGTTTCCCAAAAAAATAGAACCGGCTCTAAAACTATTAAAACTAGTCAGAAAATCACCATAAATCATTTATTGATTTGAACATGAGAGATTAATAATCACATTTCACGTTCATTTCAGTGCAGTGTCCACCTAATAGAACTCGTAAAGAAAGTCAAATCAAACATGTTGCTAGCTTACACTCGTAAGCTAAGAACATGATACAGTTCATGATACAGAACATGATACACAACAGATAACCTCATTCTTATTTCCCAGATACGAGTGCCGATTGTAGGCCTACTTTCTCCCAATATTTCCCGAAATCCAACTAATCCGCGTGTTTCGTCTTAATCATTCCCAACGTCCCTTTATTCCACATGTTTCGTTCCAACAATTCCCAACATCCCCTTGATCCTCATGTTTCGTCCCAATAATTCCCAACATCCCCTTGTTCCACGTTTTGTCCGATAATTCCCAACATCCCCTCGTTCCACATGTTTCGTCTAATAATTCCCAACATCCCCTTGTTCCACACGTTTTCGTCCAATAATTCCAACATCCCCTTATTCCACATGTTTCGTCCCAATAATTCCCAACATCCCCTTATTCTACATGTTTCGTCTCAGTAATTCCCAACATCCCCTTATTCTACATGTTTCGTCTCAGTAATTCCCAACATCCCCTTATTCTACATGTTTCGTCTTAGTAATTCCCAAAATCCCCTTATTCTACATGTTTCGTCTCAGTAATTCCCAACATCCATTTATTCCACATGTTTCGTCCCAATCATTCCCAGCATCCCCTTATTCTACATGTTTCGTCTCAGTAATTCCCAACCTCCCCTTATTCTACATGTTTCGTCCCAATAATTCCCAACATCCCTTTGTTCCACACGTTTCGTCCCATCAATTCCCAACATCCCCTTATTCCACATGTTTCGTCTCAGTAATTCCCAACATCCCCTTATTCTACATGTTTCGTCTCAGTAATTCCCAAAATCCCCTTATTCTACATGTTTCGTCTCAGTAATTCCCAACATCCATTTATTCCACATGTTTCGTCCCAATCATTCCCAGCATCCCCTTATTCTACATGTTTCGTCTCAGTAATTCCCAACATCCCCTTATTCTACGTGTTTCGTCTCAGTAATTCCCAACATCCCCAAATTCTACAAGTTTCGTCCCATCAATTCCCAACATCCCCTTATTCCACATGTTTCGTCCCAATAATTCCCAACATCCCGTGCTCCACATGTTTGGTGCCATCATATCCAACATCTCACGCGGCGCGGCGCCGGCGGATCGTCCGGTGGCCGGCGCCGATTTCTCCTAGTTGGCCAGAATATCTAGTTTTCCCGGAGGGGACGGAACCAGTCCTAGGGCCGCCAGGTGCTCTAGGATAGCCAAGCCGTGGCTACGCTACGCTACGGTGTCATTAAGTTTTATGCAGCTGGCGCTCCGCTCCCGCGCCACAAAATGCACCTGTATAATACTCGGCCTGTAAAATCTTCACTTTATGCGTATCTCGCTTTTAACTCTAATTGTTTCGGTTTTGTCGGATGCAACGAATTCAGAACGAATCCGAATTAAGCGTTATCACTCTCGGTTATCTGACCAGTTTGTCTAATGGTTATGTTTATGGAATAAACTGTTTTCCCGGTTCAATGCACCGCAGTTGAGTGACAGCTGCTACTGTTTTTATTTCGTTCCCGTGTTGGAGAGAAGCTGTAAGTATGTAAGGGTTGTGAACGTTCAAACGATTATATGTTAAATGTTAAAATATTGTTTTTAACTCACTTTGTAATGTTTTACTACGTGTTAACTGTTCTGAGGAACATAAAAAATCCTTCATATGGGCTTGAAAGTTTATAGTATTAAAAAAAAAA
Organism: Neoaliturus tenellus; assembly: GCA_030545055.2. Lineage (NCBI taxonomy): Eukaryota > Metazoa > Arthropoda > Insecta > Hemiptera > Cicadellidae > Neoaliturus > Neoaliturus tenellus. Next base: position 72,129,208 of record CM061537.1, on the reverse strand, counting down.
CTTTAACACAATGATAAAACATATTACGTTTACATAGGAATTAAAAAATTTTCACTCTTTTAACCCGAAAAACTCCATAAATTAAAACCAAATATTGCATAAGTTTTCATTGATTATAATAATTACTGATTGCACTTCAAATCCAGTGTAACTTTGGGAGATTTGTCTTTCCGAAAATTCTGTCCGAACGCAGATCGGAGATTTGTGAGGTTTCATGAAACAGATAGAATGAAAAACTGGTATATTAAAATTTTGAAGAGAATTAACATAAAAATATAAACAATTGCCATTCTAACTTCAATAAGTGATATTAAATTTAATATTAATAAACAGTTCCCACTCCAACGTTTACATTGTGACGATTGTGAAGCGGCGAGCGCGGAAGTGGCATCACAGTAGTATCACAGAGTAGCTATTCCAGTTGGAGGTTTAGTAACTGAATTAATGAACGAGCGGGCAGACCCGGCTCCAAACACGCATTTTTGGTGTCGGGAGACAATTAAAAAGATTTATCAGCCAGCTAGAGACGCGATAAGGGGCAGGGGCGGGGGAGGCTCCAAAATACCAAGCAGGAGGGGCCCTCGACAAATACAGACAGACAAACACGGCCGGCGGCGGCGGCGACGACGACGACGTAGGTGTTGGAATGGCAACTGTTTGTTGCCGGTCGGTAATGTACCAATTGTGTTAACAGAATTTCTGTCGGAGAAGGCTTATTATCATAACCCTACAAGTGTTCTTTGTTGATAGTCAAAGTAGTTACGGGTAATTGGTTTCGGTACTTAGCAAGGTAAATCTTACCGATTTCATTCATATAGAACTAAATGTAATTTTTGTATCGTATCATAATAAATTGCTCGATTTCGAGCAATAATTTTACATTGTTTGACGATATTCACAAAATTAGCTTGTTACGGATGAAATGTTGTTCTTAAAATGTCCTAGGGGAAATTGCAACATAGGGAAAATCTTGAACTTAAATCAAAATCTCGACAAACCATAAGTTTTAACAAGGCATTTAAATGGATGTCTCTAAGATTTTTATTCGGTCTTAATTCGCTAATCACCTTTATTTGTTGTTACCTATGGACGTACTAATTTTAATTTTCGCAAGTGTTGTACATTGGCGAGTTTATTTCATTTTTTTTTACGGTTAGTTAAAAAGAGATGTAACGAACCAAATAAGCAACAATTTTATGTATCACACAATTTAAAAATCTTTTAAATTTATCTATAAAAAGAGTTAGTTCTGTTAGTGTTCTCGTACAAATGATCCACATTACATCAACTTTCAGTAAAGAAAAGGCAACGTTTTAAAGTAATATTTTCCAAATAAAAAAATGTATAATAAACCAAAAGCTTTCTTTGCTGGAACTGCATAGAACACCGAATCCCCTTTCATAAAAACCTGATTGGATGAGTATATGAAACCTGCAAGTTCCAGCGAATTTCGCTGTAATTTAATGGAATGGATGAAAACATTAAATCTGAAAACTCGTTAGCATTTATATACAAAGTAGAAAACGATATTCGAGCATGAAAAGATTGGCAGTTCTTATTTTTTAAACACACTTATTTGGTTGTATTCGTAAATGAGTTAATTGGTGTCATTTGACAGTGTCTCTCTTTTATAAACCCACACACTGTCGTCTATGGAAACGTAACACATAATAAGGGTACAATACTGGAATACAAAAGATATTAAAGGCACTAAATATTTTAAGTTCGTTATTTCTGGATTTGATTAACATCAGTAGGGAAATTAGTTGGTTTTAAAGTTTACTATCTGTAAAAAGTAAACACAGTACACCAGAAAGAACATTTATTTATTCATAAAGAAGTTATGTTAAACCACAGAGGACGTTAATCAAAGTATAAGAGCGCAAATAGTAAAAATAATACAATAAGCAATTTTTTAAAAATAAATATTCAAACTAAATACAGTAGATCGATTTCGATCAACAGATACACTCGTTATGTTTAATAATGTACATCTGTATGATGATACTCGTAGTATATAACATGCTTATTGGAATGGTCGTAGACAAAAAATTAAGACTAAACTGATAAGCCAATTAAAGTTAAAAACTTTTGCTAACAATTTTTGGAATATTTTTAATACTTCTTTTCCTAATTACTTAATACCGCACTAACAACTATAAGCATGGAGAGTTAGCACTCATTAAAATCCTTACCCATAATATTAATTAAGTCCTCTCTTATCTAATGAACTTCTTATACTATCCATGCACCAGCCAAATTAATAGTGCTCTCTCACTCTACCTGATGTCCTGGCCGAAGCGGAAACTGATTAATTTTGCACTTTCCTCACGCTTATAGTAATTAATTACAAAATTTGCACTTTAATAGCTTATTTAGTGGATCACAATTCCACAGATCTGACGATTAATTAGTCAGCTTGTTAAGTGTTAATAAACTGTTAATTACCGTCTCCGTGGCCCTTCAGCAAGTTTTATATTTGGAATTTAAATACAGTAGTGCGTTTGTATTCTATTAAGTTAAATTTAAAGTTTTGCGTTTGAGCGCAATGTGATGTGAAATATCGAGTATTAGATAGGCCTACCGATAAAATGTTCCCAAGTAATCGTATTTACGGTGATACAAAAATTCATTACTTTTTAAACACTGTACATAAAAATTATATATGTTGTCACAATTATTTTCACGTAATCAAAACTAAATGTAAATTGTTAAGGTATAAAAATGCACTGACGATCTTAGTTTTAAGTCTTTATTAGTTAAGTAGGCGAGAGCTTTTGAACAATTCCCTTTCATAATTTGTCAAGAAGTTAAAACCCTTTCCTTCCTACTGTATCCATACGGATACAGTTTTTTACGAACTTCCTCTATGGATGCTATTTCACTCATATAATTCTGCCTCTATGGACTGAAAAAAGTACTTATCTGTCAAGGGAAATCATATATTTTGTGTTGGCAGCTCTGGAAGGAAAGAATAATAATTGCAAATTTAGTTGGGTTGACACGTATTCGCATATTTTCAATCACTATATGGTTATGGAAAAAATGTTTTCATGTTGCTTAGATAATCAAGAAAGAAAATATTTAGTTGACATGGTTACATTTAGTTTGTATTCATAGGAAATCAGCTGAATAAAACCTGCTCCATTTGGATACTATAGGCTGAAAATCATCATGTCTTGCAGTGTGCAATGGGACTATTTTATGCCTGTAGATGCCAAATGGATACACGTTTTTTCTTGTGTGAATTTTGGAAGTCTAACCTATGCCTGTAGATGCCAAATGGATACAAGTAACAGAATGAATGTTACTGATTACATTGTTGGTGATTGTTATGATTGTTGTTGATTGTTTGATTTTATTGATAGCCTATTACATTAGTAATGAGATTCTTTAATTTAATCAATTAATTGTGTAAATAATTTTTAATTTTTGTCAGTGCAAATTTTTTGTTGTTGTAGTTTTATAAAAAATATATGATAGTCGTAACCAAGGCTATTAAATAGTCGTAACCACCAAATAGCTTGTTTCATTAAAATCCCTTTATTTTTGCTTACAATGAAGAGGGAAAGCCATAATAAGTGATCATTCTTACATTTCAAAACCTGTTGCCATTTGGCATCTATAGGAAAACATGGTGATATACTTAATTTTATCTACGAAAAAACAATCACTGCAGGCCCATTATGTGACGGCAGTATCCATATAGATACAGTTAAAAAAAAATTTATTTTGGAGGAAATTTGTATTTTGATTACTGAATATGACTAATTTAGCCCTAAATAACAAGAAAATAACAACAAAAATTTTTTTCCTACCGATTTTCAATATTCAGGAAAGAAAGGGAAAGGAAAGAAAGGAAAGAAACTAAATTTTGTCAACAAAGACATGAATATTTAGATCGTAGGACTTGAATTGTTGAAATACCCATTGTTGCAGCCCGTTATCTTCGATAAATATTTCTAAAGTACAAAACGGGAAAAATTTCACATTATAAAGCCATCATACCGTAATAGACAATTTTAACAATCCTCCCTATCTTAATTCATATTTACCGCCCATGTTGGTAAAAATTAATATAAATGTTTACAGTTTTTTATTGCTGCATATATTATTTAAATGAAGGTTATACCATTTTTAAAGGTTCGCTGAAGCTCAGCTCAATTAACCCATGCTTTATATAGTGAACATATAATAATTGAAGTTATGACAACACCAGAAAAATGCTTATCTTCTAAAAAATATAAATTGTTCACTTAATTTATGTAAATAATTTAAATCCTCCATCTATAACAACAATCGTTAACCGAACTATCGCATCTCGCCTAATCACCAAGACAACACCCCCGCCCCTCCCCGTGTGACGCCGCCGCCGCCGCCGGAACAGCCACATGTCCCGGAAGTGACTCTTGTCGGGTATTTATACGGTAACAAAACAGCTGTTTTTGTCTCGCCTTATCCATATCTCGGAGGATCGAACAATTAAACTATCGAGCTAAGGTGGCGCGGCGCGGCGGCGGCGGGCGGAAGGTTCCACGTTTTTGTCCCTTTGGCGCAGGATGCGCCGGTGTAATCGACCAATTTGTTTTCGTCCCGGATTTTATTTTTGTCCCCCTCTGCTCGACAGCCTCGTCCATGAATTATGGAGGGAAGAAAAAGTTTATCGATATGGAATTGTTAAGTTAGTGGTCGATCTCTTTTTGACGCCATGAAGTGTCATTAGTGTACGAATTTTTAATGTAAGTATAAATAAGGTAGGCTTACAATTATGGATAAAATGCATTTTTAAAGGTGAACACTTAAGGCTTAACATTTAAGGCTTTTTGTTCCAAGCAAATTATGCATGAACATAAATTTTGTTACTTAGACCAGCCTTAATACATTGCAATGGACCATCAAAATAATTCAAAATTTTGATAACTAGGAATACGCTCCGATGTCCGTCCCGTACAAGAATTTTTTACTCACTTTTTGAGTTATTAGGTGACGCTTTTTTTTGAGGGAGAGGTAAGAAAAATGAATTACGCACACAGGTGGCAAGCCTGTAGTGTGGGACTCCCCTAAAAACGGGTTTACCCACTAAAAAACCTCGCCTCTACTCTTTAGGATTCTAACCTGGAGTTGTTTATCACATTACGTAGGGGTAGGGCTAAATTTGGCTTATGCCCGTGGGGCTCACTCCTTATCCAGCCACTCGATCAAGGGATCTGGGCCACTTCGCGGTCCAGATCATGTTTCTTTTCCAGGAGGATGCCCCGCACGAACTGTGATAAACAATCCCAGTTGCCCTCATCCTCCAAGATCTTTTGGCAGACCGAGTCCACCGAAAATGCACCAAAAATTTGTATGGCCTTCAGGCGGGACCCTTCCCAACGGGGGCAGCAGAAGAATGTGTGTTCCGCATCGTCGGGAACGCCCGAGCAATAAATAAAGAATTGGTAGCCGTTCCACCCATGGTTGGACGTGCTTGATAAGTCGCGCAGTCCATCGTCCTTGGGTGTCGTGCTCCCAGCTGTGTTGCCACTGCTGGAAGGTTCGGGAGCGCTCTGCTGTTCTTGCCGTGTCCTTGCCAATCTCGACTTGTCTCTGATAAATTGCCTTCCTCTCTCCTGCCAAGAGCTTGACAGGGATAACTCCGGCGACCACCAGGACGGCAGGCTCGGACACTGTCCGGTAGGCGGAACACACCCCGAGGGCCGCTCAACGTTGAACCCGAGCGAGTCGCAACCTGTACTACTCTTTATCGAGAGCGTCTGCCCACACCTCTGCTTCATAAAGAAGCACGAACTGAACCGCGGACATCAACAGACGTCTTCTGCTGGATCGTGGAACCCCGACATTGGCCATCAGCCTACTAAGGTAAGTGACTACCTTAGCGGCCTTGTCCGCCGTACGGAATATCTGATCCCTCCAGCTTAACTTGGTGTCCACCATAATCCCGAAGTACTTAGCAGCACGAATTGATTGGACCACCTCCCTTCCCACTCGGAACAGAATGACGGTGTCTATCCTCTTCTTCGTAAGGATCACAATCTCCGTCTTACGGAGAGCAAGCGAGAGACCGTGATCGGACATCCATGTGTTGACCACAGGCATGACTCGGTTCAACTTTAGTTGGGCCAGCTCAACGGTGCGTGCGACAATGAGAGCTGCGACATCATTGGCGTACCCAACCAAAGTGGTTTATGTGGTTTCCTCAGGCATCTCCGACCTCAGGAGGCTGTCATAGGCAACATTCCAGAGATCCTGGCCGAGTATTGAATCTTGCGCGGCACCAGAAGTAACTTCCATCGTCAACGTTCCGTCCCTTGTGTCGTAAATAAGGCTTTGAGAGCGGAGATAATCCTCAATGAGTCGCAACAGATATGCAGGAACGCGAAAGGTGTTGCGAAGCGCATCCAACATATCGACCCACCTCGCCGAGTTAAAGGCATTCTTGACATAAGCGTAACAAGAAGCACTACTCAGCGAGAGAAATAGTTGTGGCTCTCGACTCTCTTCACAGTTCTCCATGGACTTCGGTGATAGCGTCAATCGTTGACCGTCCCTTTCTAAAGCCATACTGACGGGGGCATGAGTCCCCGGCAGCTTCCACGGCAGAGGTCAGGCGGGAACGGATCAGCTTCTCGAACAGCTTCCCAGCCGTGTCCAACGTGTAGAAAGGCCTGTGGGACGACGACAGCTCGGGATCACCTTTGCCCTTGCTGATCAGTACAAGTCTTGCGGTTTTCCATAGGGAGCCGGAAACACCCCTTCTACCAAACAGGCGTTGTACATTCTCAACAAGTCAGCATTAATTGAAAATACTTTCTTTAAAGCCTCGCTGGGAATCCCGTCCGGGTCAGGAGCCTTGTTGCTCTTTAGGGAGAGAACGGAGGTTTCCATCTCCTCGAATGTGAAGAGTGGAACGTCATCTAACCGTCCGAAGTCAACCGGCGTACATCCTAGGCCTAGCCTACAAATAAATACATACAAAGAATGATTTTAGCTAAGACCTCAAAACAAGCAAGTAACTTAATAATAATTATGCTTACAATATTAAAGGTAAATAGATTGTAGAGCGAAAAAAAACAATACAATTTAAAATCCATGATTAATTAATCACAATTAATAAAAATCAAGTAATGTAAGTATTGTAGAATTACGCTTACTTAACACTTAATGCATATTTTGTTACCTGAGACATAGGCTACAATGGCACAACACATTCAAATTAGTTGTTCAATTTAAATCTTTCTCCCAAATAGATATTAGTTGTATCCCATAAATTATAGTTAATCGCATAATTCCGTACGACATCAATTCATTCCACATCAACATGGCTATCTGGTATAATTTATAACTTCAACAAGTAAACATGTTGATCTATTTAATTTAACAAACAGGTCTGTCAAAATATCAACTAAATTTTATTTAAAAACGTAACATAACGGCGAGCAAATATAAACAAGAAAAGGTTATGTTATGTTGTTTTCAGCATACAGCGACAACTCAGCTGCGATGCGGGAAAATAAACTGATCATAGCAACTACATTAGTCAAACCATGTAGCCTAAACAACTAAAGTTCTGTCAAAAATTCCGGAAAATAAGCTTTTTTAATACTTGAAAATAATTGCTCGCTTATAGTTTATTACCTAGTTTAAAATACTTAAAATCTAACCTGAGAATTTCATTGAAATCAAATTAGTAATAAAAAAGCCTTTTGGGGGTCAAAAATTCGCCTAAGAGAAATTTAAAGTCGATCTAAAAGAATTTTTATACTCTATGTTCCATATAGTAAAAAATTCAATTATTTTAATAAACTATTCAATTCGAAAGTGTCCGGGTAAAAACTTTGTTCTACACCAATCCCTTGTCAATATTAAGACACAATTAACTATGAATAAATTTTGGGTTTAAAATTAATGATTTATCTCAAACTGAAAGTTTGCTCGCTATGTGTTACAGTAAATAGGTTTGGACACAAACAAAAATCTGCAATTCCTTGTAATAAGTACGGTACTTGAACTAACCTGTATACACAGAACCATTGATAGCTTAATTATTGAAATCGAGTGATATATTGTGTTTCTGTAATAGTTTAATTTGGATTTAATCGGCTCCAACCCCAAATCCCCCCCCCCCCCCCCCGATTAATCTTAATAAGTTCTTATAAAACAGGCTATGCAACAAATGACTCGTTGCTGGCACTCAATAGTTTGTTACGTTTGAACTCCAAAAATATTAATAAAAATATTTTATTTGCTAAAATCAAGCATTCAAAACATTACTATAAATGTGAGTAGTATTTGTTTTCGTCAGGATCCTATATACAGATAGATCCAAACGATTATAGGTAGTAATAGAAACGCGTTGAAAGTTGAAGAAATTTGCATAGCTTCGAAAAAACAGAAAATCAATTCAGAAGACAGTTCTCCTCATGAACGTGATTGTTTAGCATGCTCATACCAATATTAACACACAACGTTATATCCCTTCAGAAAACCTTCTAAAGTACATTAATTTATGGAATATCCCAAAAGTAATGTCGATTTACGGTCAAAAGAACAAAAGTCCTTTCAAATGTGCTAATAAAAACCCTTAGTAGGCGTTGACTATGTGCCCGACAATCCACGTGATCGAAAATCGACCCGGGACAATAGTGGAGCCCTGAGGAACTCCACTACAATATCATCGCCAATTACTCTACTCTTTTTATCGGCAGCAGCCAAACGGGACCCAGACGGACTACCCCAACTAATTCTCTACTTGTCGGAAGTCTCTGAGAAGGGTTAAGGGGTTGCCGTAACGGCCCTCTTGTCTGGATAGAAAAATATCTTGGCGGAAGTGCGCTCCGTGGATGGTTGCCTAGGAAAGAAATAGGTCACAAGAAAACACCTCGAGTGGTTCTTGTAGAACTCGTATAGAGGTGGCAACGGTTGTGTATACATTTTGGCTGTTGGAAAATCTAATTTACATAGGTTGTTGATAGTGGTCAAGTTTAACAGGGTATGTCAATGGAAAAGGCTCAGTGCTGTAGAAATCCTTACATAAAAAACTTTTTTTTCTTAGGGGATATTTTCTACTCGCCACAAATTTGTTGAGCTAAACTAATTCATAACAAACGAACATTCCAATGTTTCTTTATGGTTATTGAATTCTGTAACTTTGTTTTTTTTAAGTTAAATTAAATTTTGATTGTCACGACGATTATTTAATTTTTTTGATGCATCGACAATAGAAGACAATAGAAGTCAAACGTTACGTCCCTTGGAAGTCAGTGAACATTCAAGTTTCGTCATTAGTTATAAGCCCGGTTTACTTAGGTTATTACTATTTTACAATTTGAATACCGTAATTTTTTTATTTAAAAATGCGGACTTCTGTGACAGTTTTGAAAATATTGTATTACCATTACATTTTGTTACTTTCGTCATTATAAAATTATCTAAATCCTTGATGCCAATGTCCAAGCACTATATATGTTTTGAAGCTAACAGTAATTGTTTGTCCCTGTTAGATCAGATCAAACATGAAAAAATTTCTTGACTAACGTTCAAGTGAAACCTAGTAGTAGTCTATTTTTTGCTCTCGATCCACATAAGTTTCTAAACTCATAGTTTCTAAATACTTTAGTGGTTGGGTGGCATTGAAAGGAATTAATTAATAATTGCATTGGCATTCGGGAACATTATATTGCATTCAATAAACACACGTTTAAAAATTAATCATATACAACTTTTAAGCGGGTGCCTATAAGTTTTTACGCCTGAAAACTAATAGTTCATAATATTATTTAATTCCAAATTATTCCTTACAGAACTCACTCTAATACAAATTGATTTGGTTAGTGTCGTGATATAACTTTTATTACTGCTGTTAATTATTTTTTTAACCTGGACATACAATATTTTTTCAGCTAGCCGTGCATGATCTATCATAGGGTTTACGCAGGAATACATAACACCTAAATTACTTTATGTATACTCAATTACAAGGTGTTATATTCAAGAAAATAAATCATCTACTGACAGCTGGAGTTAATTTTTTCATAGTTTGGATTTTTAGGGATATTTGTTGAAATGACCAAAATAGTGTAATTTTAGTCGTTGGTCAGACGAAACAATAGAAAATAATTTCAATGGTTGGTAAATTTATCTTTGTACTTTTCATAGAAATTCAAAAAGTAGCTTAAATTTAATTTTACTGCCATTGTTACCACGTAAACATATCTGCAACTGTTCTTCAGGCCGAGCCTATGTTAACTGTTAAACCATTGTTCAACACCATGAGGAGACTTTCTGGCTGAGGTGCAGTGCCCCTTAGAAACGGTTATTTGCACCACACAGTTTTTAATTCCAAGGAATGTGGTTCTATAATTTCACGTTTTGAGCGCATTTTCAGCCTTGTTCGTCGTTTAACCGACTTGCCTCCCGTTCCCATGACTTATCCAGTGTGATTCACCCATTTCCACCCACCATCGCCTCACCCAAGTGACTCCGTCGCGTCGCCCGAACTCCCGGTGATGTCAACGTCTACGTGTGCTCCTTCTCGGATCTGTTGTTGTCGCTCGCCCCGGATCAATGAGCGAGTGCGCGCGCGCTCGCGTACGCGAATCACGTGACGCAACGCTAGTACGCTGTACGATCAAGGTCGCAGCAATCCTAACCTCAAACTCTACTGCGCACTCCACTGACATCACTGACACTGTCATGGCTTGTGAGTCAGACTGCATTCATTTTTAGAATTATCTTTTATTGTTTTCTTTCTTTGTTTCCTTTCATTTTTTATGAAACGGTTTTAAATTAGTTGTTGACATTTTGTGCATAGCCTGGTTATGTGTTTCGTACATTTTAGGCACAGGTGCACCGTGGCGCAGAATTTAAAGAGCCTGTGTGATCATGAAGTATTTTGACGTTTTTTTGGTATAATGTTTTTTAAGTTTAGACGCATTTTGTCGACCCTTGTTTAAAATAGATTTACAAAATTGCGTAAAACGTTTTATGTTTTTACCTAGGGGTTTTTTTAGAATTATTACAATGATTATTTGAAACCTGTAAAAAACTCAACAACATGGATGAAATGTAAATAATTTTGTTCGACGAAAAAAAGTAATCAGCCTATTATGAGTAGTTTTTCTTTCATAAAGCTCAGTTTCTGCAAATTGTTGTTGGCAGAGGATTTCATAGTACGTTTCTAACACTTAGTTTGGTGAATAAATCTATAAATTTAATCCTAAAACAAATTGAAAAAATAAATTTTTCTAATATTCTTAACAAAAGTTTTCCAATACTTCTCAACAAAGTATTTGAACTCAGAAAACAACTTCTAATTAGAATAAAAATAAAAAGTTAAGCTACTGCAAGCTTTTGTATTCCATAAAATACTTTATTTCACCATCTTAACAGTAAACAAATCATAGTCCAACTTGCCAACTAAATACTGTATACCGCAAATAAACTCACAAAACAACTTAAATATCCATAAAATTACGAGAATAAGATCTTCAACAATATTTAAAACCGTACGCAAAGCGTTTATTGACATGCCCAACTGCGCATCAACAATACAGTATCATTGTAATACCGTGGTACGCGTGGGCGCCCAACTTGGCGATTGTAGGCAACATCTGACCACGTGATCGCTGTTTGGCTGCCTCTATGACTGCGCTTCTATTTAAATGCCTGTTTTGCCCTTCCAACAACAAATGTTCCCCCTCACAACTTGTCATTGTTTGTCTGTTTTCTTTGTTCATAAAGTGATTTCTGCGGGGACAGAGTCATCATTATGCTTCTCTGCCTATCACTCTATGCAAGAACAAAAAGTATGATCGCTGTAGATAGTCATTAGTACTTTACTTAAACTTAATATTTATTGTAAATTCATTGTAAATTTTGAACCTATGTCATAAACATTTTGCACTTCTTAAATTTGTTATACAGGGTGTCCGGACTAGAGGTTCATTGTCAAGAAATAACTTAAACGTGCGTAATAAAATGTAATTTTTATTTTAAAATATCTATTTAAATTATATTTTGGGGGGTAACAGCTTGAATTGAAAAGGCAAACTACCTTTCATTAGCACAAGCCCGTATGCAAATCGGTCCAGTTGTGGGCAGGCTCGCTGTATAGCTCCAAATTTCTGTCCCTTATTAAATCTCCTTTAGGAAAGTTTATTTTCCACTTTGGACGCAATTAACATAAATAATACAAATAAAAATATAGCACCGCTAACTTGTTTTGGTACAACTCGCGTGTAAATCGGTCCAGTAAGGTCAGACTGGCAGTCATTATTTTCGCAAAAGTCTTAAGATATAATATTTATATTAGTTAAATGTTCGAAAATAGCTAATTATTTTAAAATTCTAAGCAACGTACGACTAAACTCTAATTTTACTTATACAGATTTACTACTACGAATTAAAATATAGTCTAATTTAAATATATTTTTGCAATGTTTTCTTTGGTTGGCACATATAGGTTGAATTGTTTATCGGTAATTTTTTCACTAAAGGATCAAGTGACTTATTCGGAATACATTTTATTACTCGTCCGAATTTAAGCGTTTCATGTTTCAGTCGCAACGTCTTGTTTTATACCTAAATTTTACCTAAGCAGACGTAACTCCAATGGGAAAAATAAACCGGGAAAATACCGGAACGAGAGCATTCCCCTTTCCTTCCTCATCTGCTCTCAAAAATAACAACAGAAAGGGAAAGCACACACTTGCCCTTTCAAGGGCCACACTTGTGTTGAGGGGCGTGCGCTCGCCTCGCATGTGTGTCCTTATTAATGCAGGGGCAGCATTCTCCTTTGGTGAGGAAAAAATGCAGTGCTTTTGAATCGGGGTAAATATCTACTGCGATCTAGATGTCACCCACATACAAAAAAACTGTAGGCCTTAATCCTAAAACACGTGTTTGTCCTCAGTAAGTCTCATCAATGTATCGGTAATTCATATGTGAAGTCCACGAAAAAAAATAATAAATTTATAAGATTATATTTTTGTAATAAATTAAATTCCGTAGTTGCGTCCGAGGTGGAAGTTGATGATTTTTAACCGCAATACAATGTAAGGTAAATCATCTTTTTCATCACTCTACATCAATAGGCCTATCAGCTTTTTCGACACTCACTTTTATACAACGAAAATCATGGCTTTGGAGGTCTAAGACCGACGATTGTCGGAAACAGGACTTACCTAAAGACATTCACAATACATCGTACGCACCAAAGAAGCTAGAATATAATAATGTAGGTGACGTCACGTCAGCAACAACGAAAATAACAAATCAGTGATGTAGTTGGTGGTTCAGATGATAGCAAATGTCAAATAGATGTGACGTGTGACGTATACCGTAAATAGTGTTTTCCCTCGGAATCATCTGTAGTTGTCATCTACCGTTAGAGTATTTTAGTTTTGGCGGTATACACACAATTTATACAAGGTCAACTACACACCAGGTTGGAATGCTCGGCAAGATGACGTCACAGTAGTAGTGTTCCAGCTGATCGGTGTTGCCAAAAGCGGGTAATTTCCTTGACATTCAGGGATTTACGCGGGGGATGGGTAAAAATTTGGATGTTTTAGAGGACATCTAGGTAGTGAATTATTAGGGGATTACATTGAAATTGCGTCAGATCAGATGGAACAGCATTACTGTTACAGTACTAACGTCATATTTCCGAGCATTTCTGGAGTGTAGTTAGCCTTGCTTGACACCGGTAGCTATATGAAGCGGTTGCCTAGCAACCGGAACAATGTATCCCGTTAGGTTAGTTACGCTCAATAGGATTAATTGATAATTTTTTTCATTTTAATAATATTCATTGCATAATATAGTGTGATAAAAACATGTTGTTCCTAACTAGGCAAAAATTATTTTCCTGCTCTCAATTGTTTCAAGTTCGAGATCTTGAGGGTGGCAAAACGTCATTTTCAGTCCTTGTTACGAAATTACTCGTTTATTAGTTAACTGCTTTTAACCTGTGATAGCACGAGGAGGCAGTAAAATTGATAAATCGTGTGGTGTGGTATGGTTAGCGGTCGCACCTCGGCCATCATTAGTTTGCAAAGTCGTCGAGCACACTATTTTCGATCCTCGGTGCGAAATGTACTATTTACAGTGTAGTATTTACTTTCCCCATGTTTGGGTCTATAGCTCGGCTGCTATCGCTATCTCTATTCTCTACTGCGCCGCGTGCATTTCCACATCGTGCACGTGGCGCGTATGGTTTGTTTATATCAAACGGAACAGTCAGCAGTGGTGGGTGGGGGGGGGGGGAAGGAATGCAGAACATTCTCACACACACGCACCGTTGCCGCCGCCGCCGCGGCAGTGCGCCACTGGCGGCTGGCGGTGCATTCTAGTGCGCCAACAACACACAAGATGGCGCCGGTGTCGTTGTGACATCGGCTGCTTCCGCCGCCCCTCGGTCAGCCACGTGGCGGCCACTGTTGCCACCACAACAACATTGCAGTCACATTGTAAAGCACAATAAATAAGCATAGTACTCAACTGGCATGGTACTGAATTTATGAGGATTAAATTGACTAATTTTTCAAACAAATTATACAGAGATTTTTCTTGCAACTGCAGGGAGGCTCTGTAGACTCATCTTCACCCTCGTAAAACACTGAAAACATGCCCCCGCATTCCCCTGTTTTTCGGACGGCGTTTTTGGATATTTATTGGTAAAATTTATATTTTATTGTAAGTTAAGGTTAGATCTATAATGTCCCTCGTGCCTGATACATGAGAAAAAATTAATGGTATATTCCTAAGTACAAAAAAGTCTTATAAATAAGGAAAATCGAGCTATACTCAACATTTTGAGTTATAAGGAACCTAATATAACTATTCAACTAAACACTTACCAAGTTAAAAGAAAATCGGTAGAAAAACGGCGTCCGAAATAGGGGAATAAAATAACATAAAACCGTACCTTATGGTTAATATTGCAGACTGCGCAACAATGGGCTTCTGGCCCAAAGGTGAAGATGACTCCTGCCTAGACAGTCAACAATAGAGCTTAGACCGATCGCGATTCTTCATATAAAACGTATATTAAATCTATCTTAAAACATTACATCTTAATAAAGACTATATAGTTGTCTCAACTGTACAACCGAGAACCTAAATCTATTTATAAATATTATTAAAAACAATTTATTATAACTATTGATAAATCCACTCAGAATAATAACATTATTTATAAAGAAAAGGTAAAACGACTTTAGCAACAAACAATTTCTATTCTTAGATTGTAAATGAGGAAAAGCATAAACATTTTCATCAAAACTAGCACCTTAGCCCTACTAACATGCGATGATGTCATTGCGTTCGAATTCAGCGCACCTCGCGGCCGAACATTAAAATTCTTTTTTTCGACATGAAATGACATTATATTTCAAGTATATTATGATTGTAGTTTCCAAGCGTGGTTTAGGCCTAATCTTACTTAGTAGTCAATTTCTATTCCCTGCTCTAACGATGATGCACAATTACATACCGTATTAGTGTTTTTTACCTGTGTAGGCCCTATATAGGCCTAACAATCAAGAAAACGCTCAACATCAAAGAAAAATTCAAGAGCACCAATTAGCAACGGAAAGGTTACAATTTGGTAAAATGTTGAGTTTGCAGGAGATCAAATAGACCTATTTTTATGTAAATTTAAGTTTAATAAATTAGTGTTTTTTAAGTAATAGGTCTAATCACAACGCGGATTAGGCCTACCTAAAATAGGTTCTTGGCCCCAGCTTCACAATTAATTAACTTTACGTTTTATTGTCATCAATTTGATTAAATTCGCAAGTTAAATAGGTTTAAAAATTGTTGATTATGTGTAGGCGTAGACTATATTCACAAGTTTAGTTTGAAAATGAATTTAACAAGATTTTATTCGGAACATACGAAAGTCTAAAGAAGTTATAGTCAAAGCATATTAATGTCAAAGAAAAATAAGGGTTTAACCATTGATTATACACTGGCGTAAATGAATCGACTTCTCATAGCATATTATAGGAGTGTTCTAAACCAATATACGGTGGCGCAATCTTCCGTGGCGTGGCGAAAATGGAAGTACAAGTCAAGTAGGTGACATATTTTGTATTATGAAAGGTGAATTAGTTAGTACTACCACTCGTCTTAATTTAAGTTGAACCATTTAATAACTGAGTGTTATCATTGACTATATATACACTTACTTGAATAGACTTCTCATTCAATAGGCCTATTGATTCAAAAATTTGTAAGGTTCGTGAACTACATGCCATCAGAGGCTGTAATAGATGTTGTAATTATTCGGCTGGGTTAAAAGTGCTGCAAAATATTTTTCACAACATTTTGTATTTTGTGTCTATCTACGCCAGAGGCATTTTTTAACGTTTTGACGGGAAACGGTCCAAACCCCAGTCTTGTTACTATCTAACATCGACCAGTTCATTAATTAATAGCCCAATGACAAATGGCAACTGGGTCCGGAATCGATCCTTTAAAAAGCTACTAACTTTCCTCAGGATCGAACCGGCAACCTTTGGATTTAAAGGCGAGCACTATAACCACTCAGCTACCAAGCCAGTTATGTTTAGGATGAAACATAAACATAACCGTCAGTTATAAAATGTTTCATCCTAGATTGAGAAGAGTGGTATGGTAGTACTGATTTGCCTTATGTTTCTTGAACGGTACGTCCATGTACGCCGCTGAAGATCGCGCCACCGTAGCCTATATTGGTTTCAAACACGCCTTTGCTATGAAAAGTCTATTCACGTTAGTGTATGTAGTCAATGTATACAGAACCGAATAAGTAGGGACTAATGGGGTACTGAGAAACGCCACCCCCGGAACCATATCACCATCAAGATGGTAAGGATTATTCTGATTGGTTGAATGGAAACAGATTACTAGAATAGTTTTACAGAAGTTTGTAATTAATTGTTTTGATTTATTGTAAACAAATATGCTCATTTTGAAATTTAAAAGGTATAGAAAGAGCGCTTTCCGTGGCAGTGAGGAGAAGTAGGCTAATCCTAGCATCAGCCCTTTGTCTTCCTCTGTTTTTCGAGGACAAAAGAAAAAAAAAACTTTAACATGGGATGTCCCTATTCGGTTCTGTATACATTGATATAGTCAATGTTGTTATTTTTATGTTGTGATGAAAGTTTTTGCAGCAATGCAAATCCAGCTGAAAAATACAAAATTAATTGTAGCGCCTCTGCTGACGCTGCTGACACAACATTTCAAATCACGCGCAAAAAACAGTGAATAAAAAGTCTATTCACGTTAGTGTATATAGTCAATGGTTTGACATTTATTTGCTTGTGCAGGGTCTAATTCAAATATGATCACAGTTTGAAGAATTTTTAATTCTTGATAAGCCCGTCGCACAGCCAGACCTCAGAAGGTTATTGGAATTCTACAGGATAATCAGTCTAGTTTCTACCGATAATCAGCGGTGGGGGTTTTGTAGAGTTACATTTTAATATTTAGCCTCTTTAATATGATTGATATATCTTACTTCACTTATTTCAAAAATGCTTACTTAATTAAAAAGAATTATTAAAAAATGTCTATCTATGTATAAAAAGCTGTTAAAACCATGTCAAATAAAAAAAATGTTTTAGTAATTTCGGTACTTTTCAAACACATTTAAACCAGATCTTAAAGATGTTAAATAATTATATTTACGGCTCTGAAAACAGTATTTTATCCATGTAGTATATAAATTGATACATGTATGTATGTTGTTAGCGTGTATTTCTGAAATATACATGTATCTAGCATATATTTACTGTACTTATTTATTCATGTATCAACGGCCGAAGCCAATACAAAGAGTTACAAGATTCACTACAAACAAGGTTTACATTCCTAAAAAAATGATCTATAATAGCCAAAATGAAGTGAAAATATTGAGTTCAACGGTAAACCAATAAACTGCACAAAAAGTAATATAAAAAATTGAATAAAGAAAAATAAAGAAAATTTAATGTAACGCCTGAACATAATTTATTATTACTCTAAAAAAAAATAATTAAAAAAAAAACATATAGACACGCAAGTTAAATAAAGACTAACGTATGTCACCCCGCCCTAAAATACATCTTTTATAGAAATGTGTTGGTTTTGCGCCATTCTGGGATATTCCGCGTCTTAGAATGTTAACTAAACAACGACGCAACGGATCTTAACTTTTCTTAATTAATGGGAAATCAATTTGCGTTAACTAGAGAATGGTTTGCCATGATCGTTATTAGGCTCTCTGCAGTACATATATTGTTGACAACCTTATATTCTAATGATCGAACTGTGTTTACCCCATTTGCTCCATAGCTAGAGGAGTTGACTATAAATTGTCGATGATATAGATACTCAAGTCAATGGGTATCTGGGGGTCTGAATTCTATGGATTGATCAAGTAATGGTCCTCATTTAAAATGAAGACGGCAAATATTAAAAACGCCATTATTCATCATGGCATTTCACTAGTCACACAAAATTTCAAGAGCTTATAGTTAATATGCTACAACAAAGTAAATAGTATATCTCTAACAATTTTACAAACGAGAACTTAAAATTCTTTCGAATAATTACAAAACATATACAGCATATTATTGACCAATTTCATCAGAATATATCACCAGATTTAGATAAATTCTGAAATCGTTTTACAAATCTAAATTATATACTCCCGCATGTGTAACTGACTCATCGGGGTATCAGAAATTCATCAAATGTCGGTAAAGTAGATTAAGCGAAGTTTAGTTATATCACCCATATATCACTTACTACAAAGTAATTCCCAAGCGAGAACTAAATCTACTTTACCGACATTTGATGAATTTCTGATACCCCGATGAGTGAGTGGGGAAGTACATACCAAAAAAAAAAAAGTGTTTTGAGTGCCTTTTATTCTACCTGTTAGGCCATACTGTTGTTTTACAATTAATTGTTAGGTAACTGATTGTTTTGAATTGTTTGTTGTTACTTAGCGATTTTTTACATTGTTTGTTACTTACTGACCTAAAACTTTGGTTTCCAACTAATCGGGGTAAATTTGTAATTTTTAACTAATGTTTGACTTATCCCTGTAACTCCAACAGGATTTATGAGTAGTATTTATAATAATTATTCTTAAATTATAACATACATTTTTATTTTGCATCGAATAGTATTTTTGTGATTAGCCTGTAGCGGGTTCATAACAGTTTGTTCATGTTGTCCTATTTTTTTTCTGACGGTATTTATTTTTCATTTAAATAATAGTTTATGTAATAATTAGTTTATGCAAAATAGTTTATTGAGCTTAGCCATCCTACATTTTCATCCATTTTATCCAGATATTTTTTTCATACTTTTTGCGCTAGGAGGGTGAGGCAAGGCATGGCGTCACATCCCCTGACGACTAGTTTACTACAGTATAGTTTCTTTTAAAATCTATTCTAGTACTCAGGTATAGTAGGTACGTAGAAACTACACATACACCCAGACTCATAACCTAATCAGTACAGTTAGAGTATAAAACAAAATTAACAAGTTTAACTTAAAATCTGTACTAGTACTCAGGTATAGTAGGTACATAGAAACTACACATAAACCCACACTCATAACCCTAATCAGTACAGTTAGAGTATCAAACAAAATTAACAGTTAAAACTTAAAATCTATACTAGTACTCAGGTATAGTAGCTGCGTAGTAACTACACATACACCCACACTCATAACCTAATCAGTACAGTTAGAGCATCAAACAAAATAAACAAGTTTAACTTAAAATATTATGGATTTAATTGTTGTTGGACAAGATTTTAATTGTTGGAGACTTGGTAAACTACAAACTCATTCGGCGAATACAACGAGGGTTATGGGGTGGAGGCCTCAACTACCATGTTCAGTGCTTGAGATTTTTACGGAAATTAAAAAATAGGGGCAACTAATTTCTGGGAAAGGGGGTGGAGCCTCCATATACCATAATATCTAGGATATTTCCATAATCGATTATGATTTCACAATTCTCAATTTTTTTACGAACTAAGGAGAACTAGGATGTGGTTTTAAAAAACGAGCTACAGGCGATTTTCGTATTAACCGGTTTTCTTACTGTCTTAGCGGGCAGTTCTTCGGTGGGCCTCACCTTACTCATCGGTGGATTTTTAAATTTTCTAATATCTTTCTTAAGTATTTTTTGTCTTTCATTATATACAGCGTACCTCAATTAAAACTTATAATTTTATTCCAATTTTATTCATTTTGAATACACCAACTACTTACATCATGTGGCCAAAATTTTAACACATATCAATTTTTAAGCATGATATCTAGAATATTTACATAGTCCATTATTATTTCACAACTCCATTCTATCCCTACAATTACTTATATTTAAAATTCCCATTGAAGGTTTTGATTATTTTAGGTGAGATATTGCTGTACATTACATATCTATAATATATACAGCCCCATGTGTAACTGACTCGATTTTATGGTTCTTAAGTTGCAACTTTCTTCATTTTAAGACTATATAAAAACTTTAAGACTTCATGATTATTGTACCTAATGCCCTGTGCTCTATTACATACTACTAGGGCTCTATATTTATTAATTTTCTGAACTAATATATATAAAACATTTAAAATTGTTAAATTAATAATTGCTGATTTTGAATGATAAAATTGTTATCGTTTCTCTATATGGTACATATATGATTCCTGCGTTTCTTGGCCACCCCGTGGCGGAACTGAAGCATCTTAGCCTATACCATTTTTTTAAATTTCAAATATCTTTATTTTGTCCCTTTTTTCTTCTATTACATACAACGATCCTCCATAAAAACTTATAATTTTATTCCACTTTTATCTTTTCAGAATACAGCTATTACCTCAATCATGTGCAATCATAATCGTATCTCCTAATTTTTACACAACAACTTTTGAGCATGACTATTTACATAGTTCATTAATATTTCACAACTCCATTATATTTTTTAGCGATTAAGGGAAGCTAGGGAGTGGGATTAAACCATGAGCCGTGGGCAAATTTAAAAGCTTATTACTGTATTATTTATTGTGAGTAGTGTGTATTGGCGGCTTCTGTTACTGTCGTTGGAGTTGAGCCCTCAACTAGCCTGTTCATTGTATGAGGTTTTGACAGTAATTTACGGAATTGCGGCAACCAATTATTGGGTTGGACCCTCCATCAAGCATAACAACTAGAATATTTACATAAATAATATTTATTTCACAGCTCAATTTTTTAGACTATTTACTAAGGAGGGGTATTAAAACCTACTACTGTAATAGGAGATTATTAAAGCTTTTTTACTATTGATTGTGAATTTAGAGAATTAGATGGTTTTGTTACTGTCTTGGCTGTCCAGATCTTATGTGGAACTAAACTATTTCAAACTTGACTTTTTATTAATTCAAACTTTGGCCGACTAATTTTTTATTATTGTTTTTTTTACTTTCAATCTCCAAGGATATTTTCTTATTAGTACTATGTATCCCCCCAGATTAACACTAAGGTGTTATGAAATCTTGAACTTTGAGCTCTGGCATTCAAATTATAACGTCATTAGATATATCTATGACTAAACGACAACTCTAATTTGGGCTATAACTACTCAGGGGATTAGTTCTATGTATCCCCCCAAATTAACACTAAGGTGTTATGAAATCGTGAACTTTGAGCTCTGGCATTCAAATTATTACGTCAACGACTATGACTAAACGACAACTCTAGTTTGGGCTTTAACTTCTCAGGGGCAACCCCTAAGGGGGCATGGGGGCGAAGCCCCCATCGAGCCGTAGGCGAGTTAATATTTATACTATTAGAATACACGTAAAATCTTTTGCAAAGCTGAAATTTGTATCGAAGTGCGACCTCAGAGCTACCATGCGGTCAGATAGTAAACTACAATCTTCATTACCGACATGCAATGTAGGTATACTGGGTGTCAGCGCTACCACGCGGCCAGATATTAAACTACAATTTGCTTCTCGATGACGGAAGTGAGATGTGCTTCTGATCTTCGAATGTAATTTGTTACAATAAAAATTTGGTCTTTATTTTCAGCTATGGTTTTAGAAAATATTTAGAGATACGTAGACTTTTTTTATCAGTGAAATATTATCAGGACAGCCGTACGTTAATATTCGCCTTGGGCGAGATTTTAATTTGCACACACCATGAACAATAAGCCCAATTTATTTATGGAAATATTGTAACGCTGTTGTCTGAAGCCACAAATTATAGCCCGTTGAAAATTATTAAAGAGTGATCGAAAAGTTTTTACAGTGCAATACAATGCGATTGCAAACTATTTCTTGAATTAAGTTACATCAACTCACTTTTGAATCGTACATTATAATCATTTGCTCGCAAAAAATCATTCAGACATAAAAAAAGATTCTGTACTTAAATGCACCTAATAGTAGAGGTAACTAACACGTTTTATTCGTCTGACAGACGAATCCGTTAGTTATTGACCAACTGAATCTAGACTGCTAGGTGCGATAAAACGCCACAAACTTCTAATCCAGTGTAACGGAGCCATTCAGCTAACAGGTGTCGATATTGAATAATCGGCAATTTTACTGTTCTTATAATTTATTATCATTAATTTTTCGTGAAATATTTCTTATACTCTGCGGCGTTATTTTACTTCCCTCCTACACTTCCAGCCCTGTCTTGGCACCCCTGAAAATCATAACATTAAATCGCAGTAAAAAATTCACTCTAGGGTGCCAATGCAGGACCTGTATAAATAAAATAACAGTTTTCTTTGTACATTGCTTAGAATCATAAAGTTTGAGTTCTTTTCACGTTTTATTAAATAAGGTGTTTATTGAATAAAAGAAAAAAACAGAACGTTGTTTCATCAAGCTTTCTTTTACTTTCTCCCCCTATACGATAGTACATGGAGAAAGTATTGTTTTCGTAAAACACCTCGCATTAGTTTGATGATGTATATATCCATTTTGGAGCCCCCTTTCCCCCTATAAATGTATATATTGAGAAAGTATTGGTTTCGTCAAAATTTTAAAATTTGAGTTGTTGGTAAATTTATTCGTTTTGGTGCCCTCTGAGCCCAAAAAAGTGGTTTTCGAGTGATGTCTCTGTGTGTGTCAGGATGTAAACAGAGCTAGAGGATGCCCTAATTGTCCGATTTTGGTGAAATTTGGTATGTGGGTAAAAACGCACGATAATTCCAGGCGTTTTTTTTTTCATTTTTTTGAATTTTTGATTTTTAAGGGTATTTTACCCCCAAAAACCCTCAAAAATCGTGAAAAATCCAAATTTCTCAAAAACGGCTCTAACGATTTTGATTAAAATTTTGTGGTTTATTAAGCTTAAAATGGTGAATAAAATGACACCACCCACATCTAAGAGAAAATGCTCGTTCAAAAGTTATGGCGTAATAAGTGTTTCAAAAATCAATTTTTTGGGTTTTCAAAATAGTTGTTATTTTGAAATAAATTTTACTTATCACCATTAAATCAAGCTCAAAAAACTAAATAATCCAGTATTTAAAATTTTTGCTCTATTTCAAGTGGTTGCGGAGAAAATTCAATTTTTCGTTTAGCGGTAAACGCAGTACGTTGTTAAAAGTCACAGACGCGCGTAGGGTCAAACTCGCGCTGCTCAGCTGGTAGCTATCCGACTAAAGTCATCAAGACATTTATGTTTGAAGGTTTTAACATCTTTTTTTTATGTTGTTGGGAGAAAGTATGTGTCAGTTAACTGATACCGTTTATTTTATTTCTTCCTGTTTGTGAGTTTGTCGGCAACGCTCTTATGTGCCCGCGTATAACATGTTGACGGCTTTACTGAATATTTTCAATATCTTTCTGTCGTGGACTAGGGTGGTGTGAAATTTTAACAAATTCACATGTGCGAAAGTAGCAAAGTTAAATGAAAAAGTTAATTGTTACTATTTTTCACACGAAAACGGCTAAGGTAAGTGCAATAAAATTGCAATATTGTATTATTTAATTGCTTTGAAGGTTTCTAGCTACCATAATTAAATTATTGTCAATAGTATTCCCCCTCAAAATCCATGGAAGTTCCAATGTTAATATTATATCAATATTTAGTTCCCTACTAATATTATAAATGTGAACGTCCATTTGTTTGTTACGATTTTACACGAAAACTATACTCAACCGATCGTCATGAAACTTTGTACACATATTCTTGGAGGTATCAGAAGTAGCATGGAATACTTTTTAATTAAAAAAATCTCAAAATTTGATTTAGTATATTTATTTATTTGTTGCTAAAAACAACTTAAATGAAAAATTCCAATTTCAGGTAGGCCTATTCCAGCGATTTTTTAATACATATGAGCGTAGCGAACGAGCTAAACCTGACGGCAAAGTCGAGGGAAAAAGTTAGTATTTAATAAGTGATTTTTAATCAGCTTGATTAGTCAGTTTGTCATGATTGCCATATTTCAGCACCTACATTTTTAAATATGAACCCATTCATACCAATGTATACAGAACCAAATATTCTAAGTATGCCTGCCATACGTCCCGGTTTAACCAGGACAGTCCCGGATTTTGCTGTTGTCCCGGTGTCCTGGCCGGCTTTGCTTTTGTCCCGGTTTTTTGTGAAAGTTGAGAAAACAGTAAATTAAATAAAAAATAGCATTTTTTGTTTATTCAATTTTTTACAATGGATGCTTTTTTTAGATTTTAACAAAGAAAAGTACTATTATTAAATTTGCATGACGATTCAATTTGTAGAAGGCAATCGAATTTAAAGTCAAAATAATTACGTCCGAGAGGTGAGGTGGGTAAAGGTTGGCTGGGCAAGTCTAGTGCTCTAGGAAAAAATAGACATACTATTTAAAAAGGTCTATTCCATGAATATTTCAGTGACAAAAAAGGAAATTTATTAATTATACAACTTAAAAAGAAAAAATGTGTTGGTCCTATGTTTTGAGCACTTTTTAGAATAAAAAGCTAAGAAAAAATATGCAACTGCTTTACATAATATAAATATTTTAAATTTTACAGACTAAAATAAAATATTGTATGTACAATCAAAAAGTTTATTTTAAAATATTTTGATTACAAGCTTAAATTTTGCATAATCGAGACCACCGTATCGTTCTCCGTTTACGCCCGGGGGATGGGGAGGGGGGGGGGCAGGTGATTGGGTTTCATCCTATAGGTGTCCCGGTTTGGTCCAGTAAAATTGTGGCAAGCCTAATTCTAAGTAGGACATACTTATGGGGAAGTGTAGGCTATATGGGCGCCGCCCTTGAGACACAGATAACATCACCAAGATTTAATTTATATTTAAGGATTATAATGATTGGTTGCATAAAAACGTATGGCTAGAATAATTTTGCAGATGTTTGTTGTTTTGATTTTTTGTTATTTATAAAACGAAATAGGTATTTAGATCCAAAGAGGTTAATAAACTGCTCTAGCCTTCTTATAGGGCCATACATGGTTATGATTTTAAGTGAAAAGTCAATCTAACGACAAAAAATTTAATGTCTGTAATATTTACTTCCTATAAACTTTTTGATAAAAACATGTACCTCGTCGCACGACGAGATCTCAGAAGTTTTAATTACATAACAGGAAGTTATTGAAGTTCTTCAAAGAATTCAACTTTGTGTTTTCTCAAAGTTTGACCGGCTTCTAGTTTCTACCATTGTAGAAATTTGTATGCAAATTATTGTCAAAATGGTAGTTAGTAGCACTAGTTATTGAAGACATTAAATGAAATTCAAAATACTTTAATATGTGGAAAAGTATTAATAATTGATTAAATCTAACTAAAGTTTATGATAACTGATTATGATCTTTGTCACAACAAAGAGCCTACGCGGAATCTAGCCTGCTTGGACAACGTGTTTTCCAACTATAATCTAGATGACATCTCTGCCGATGTGGTTCCTTTTTTATACTCGGACTATTCTGCACTGTGGTTTAAGGCGCTGCACCCTTCATTGGACTTGACTGCCTCAGAAAGAAGACCAGAGAAAGTACTCAGGAGCTTCAGATGCCTATCAGCTGGTAACAAAGACTGTTTTTTAAAATTTCTTTCAAATGTAAATTGGGATGTGGAATTGTATAGTTTGGACGACAACAGTAATGGCCAATTAAACTGTAAGTCCGTTACAGCTGAGCTTATATTTGATAGATTCTTTTCTATTTTAATATATTATTTTGATCTTTGTTGTCCTGTTAAATGTAGTAGAATTTCAAATTTTAGTAAAGTGAAAAAAAGTAAATCATGGTTTAATAATGAATTAGCCACTCAACGTAAGCTTTTAATTTTGGCCTATGATTTTTTAAAGAAAAATGGTTCAGAGTCTGCAAAGAAAAATTATTTGCTTTTAAAAAAAGGGTATAGAAATGCAATCAAGGCAGCTAAGTTAGAGTTTAATTGTAGGATTATAGAGAATTCTTCCAATAAATGTAAGACTGCTTGGTCTGTAATAAATGATGTTAGTAGACCTAGTAAAGCTAAGAAGGGTGATATTCCTATTAATCCAGCTTGTTTTTCCAACTATTTTAAGAACTCTGTTAATGAAATCAGGAGTAACATTTCACAACCAAACATATGTTCTGTTGAATTGTTGCATAATTTTGCAGTTGAAAGAAAGGAATTTCATTGGAAGTTTGTTTCTCCACAGAATATTTCATTAGTTTTAAGTAACCTAAAGTCTTCAGAAGCCAAAGATTTTTATGATTTTTCTAATTCTCTATTAAAGGAAATAGGGCAGTGCCTTGTTGAACCGCTCGCCTTTTGCATTAATGCCTGCCTAAGGGAAGGGATTTTTCCAAATTTTCTCAAAATTTCAAGAGTGAGTCCTATTTTCAAAAAAGGGGACAAAAACAATCCGGCTAACTATCGTCCGGTCTCACTCATTCCTGTCTTGGCCAAAGTTTTTGAGTATGTTATATTTGATCAGATAAGTGCCTTTTTGGAATCATCCGGTTTTTTCACTGAATCTCAGTTTGGTTTTCGCAAGGGTCGCTCTACCATGGGTGCCATAGATGTACTTGTCACTGACATACTTAACGCTTTTGAGAGGAGGGACTTTGCTTGGGGAACTTTTTGTGACCTGAGTAAAGCCTTTGATTGTGTGGACCATGACATCTTACTGCACAAACTTGACTATTATGGTATTCATGGTTCAGCTCTAAATTTATTCAAATCTTATCTGTCAAATAGAAGGCAGGTGGTTAGTGTGAATGGTGAGCGGTCACCACTTGTTGATTTGGACTGTGGAGTTCCGCAGGGCTCGATTTTGGGGCCTCTGCTGTTCTTGATTGCCATCAACGACTTGCCACATAATGTTAGTGCCAAGTCCTATATCTATGCAGATGACACAACTTTCTTGAGTACTGGTCACGATTTATTTTCAATCAGGGAAACTGTCAATAATTCAATTTTTCAAGCTTCAAACTGGTTTTCTGCTAATAGCTTTCTGTTGAATTGTAGTAAAACTCAATCAGTCATTTTTAGTTTAAGGCCTCTTGCTCAAGATTTTGATACAGTGAGTCAGGCAAAGTTTTTGGGTATTATTGTTGACCAAACCCTAACATGGATTCCACACATTGAAAATATTGTTGTAAGATTGTCTAGAGTAAATTTTTTGTTATTGCGTTTAATGTCCTGTGTTCCTGTTCATTATGTTCGTTCAACTTATTATGCTTTATTTCAGTCTGTTATCAATTATGGAATAATTTTTTGGGGAAATTCTCCTAAAACTCAGGAGATTCTGTTAATGCAAAAAAAAGCAATCAGGATTATTTGTCAGGCGGAAAGAAATGCTACTTGTAGGCCTTTATTTGTTGAATTAGGAATTTTAACTGTTGTCAATTTATATATATTTAATATTTTGTTATTTACTTTTAAGTCATTGTACAATTGCCCTATTAGATTAGATTTTCATGATTTTAACACTAGACATAGACTTGACTTAGATATTCCTTTTGTGAGACTCGAGAAGTTACGATCTAGTCATCTTGTTATGGGCAAACGTCTTTTCAATAAGCTTCCCAATGAGTTAAAAAGTATTAGTTTTAATTGTTTTAAATCAAGAATTTCTCAATGGTTGATCTTAAATCCTTTTTATCATGTTAATGAATTTTTGGTATTGCCACCTTCAAGATTTAACTTTTAGTGATAATTTTTTTTGTCTGTGATATTAGTTTTTTTTTAAGGATTTTTTAAACAATTGTAGCTCCGTCTTTTTTATCTGATTTCTCTCTCTCACTTGGTGCCTGTAACATTGTTTTGTTTGTAAACCTTAATATAGGTGTATGCTATTTATGAATATTTTGTTGTCATATTGACTTTGAATTTTTCATGATTGACTTAATACTTTTGTATTATGGAATTACATTTGACGTGATCGATTGCAATGTATTTGCTTAAAGATTAATAAAGAGTATCATTGAGTATCATTGAGTATCATTGAAGTAGACGTTTGGATGTGCACTGTGCTGCAGCCTGGTGGACAAGGAAGAACCTACGAGAAGCGCGGAACAGAACGCTCTAGCTGCGAATCGGCGAACCCGTTGAACATTTGATGCTGGCAGTAGTGGCAGTACGCTATCGCCAAATATTCGGGCAAATGCTGGAGCCAAAAGTTCGGGCGAACTCGCTCGGCGAACTTACCATGTACACTATCGCTTCCACTGGACGAGCACTGTTCTCCGAACATTCGGGATAGCAGTCTAATTCCATCTAGGCTTTATTGATGAATATGGAGGCCAACGCGTGGATGTGGAAGTAGCTGCGTTGGCGTTTGTTTGTGGTTACGTCTACTTTTACTTTTGAGGTGTGCACTGCGATAGTGCACACTTACCCCGAAAAAAATGCGAAGTTATGAGCAAAGAGAAGATGGTGGATGAAGGTCATACATGGGAACAGAACAAAGTAACCATTATCGCCTGGCATCCAGACCCCAGCACTCAAGATAGGTTGAATAATAATAAATGCAACTGTTTCGTTTGTAATGCATGTGTTTTTTTTTCAATTTTTACTCAAACCCGACATTATTTTTTATTGAAAATTGAAAAAAATAATTTTGAGGGTTAATGGCACCTACACTTTTATTTTCATAATGAAAAACCATATTTATAAAAGTGTAAGCAAGATAATTTAAACAAATATTTCCCATAAAATGGGGGTAGGGTCTCTTTGTTAGCAGAACCAAAATAACACAATAAATCTATTTTAGCCGCTATCTTAGCAGCAAGCACTATCTAGTGAAAACCGGATCAGTGCGAATATATTTTTCAATTAATTTGAATGTGGCCAAATTAATATTTACTTATAATTTAATAATTACCAATAATTATTTTATCTATTCATACTGGAATCTAAATATTGATTTGAATCAGAATTTAACACATTTCTTACGGGCAAATGCTGCAAAACATGTTTACGGAATTATTGTTTGCGCCAAGTGATGGGGAGTTCAAAACATTTTCAAGAATGTCCTTAACGGACTTTGAATATCTATAATGGTAGACAAAGTATGAACAAAGAATTGACCACTGAAACTTACACATACACGGCGAAAGATCAGAGGCGAACTCAATCGAACTCAAGCGAGTGTGTACTGGGAGGAGTCGTGCTCAACTATCCTCCATGTACAACTAAGGAACATTCGCTAGTTGTACATGGAGCGAATTACGCCCTCTTAATATCTGGCCGCATGGGAGTGCTGACCCCCAGTATACCTACATTGTGTGTCGGTAACGAAGATTGTAGTTTAATATCTGGCCGCATGGGAGTGCTGACCCCCAGTATACCTACATTGCGTTTCGGTAACGAAGATTGTAGTTTAATATCTGGCCGCATGGGAGCGATGACCCCCAGTATACCTACATTGCGTTTCGGTAACGAAGATTGTAGTTTAATATCTGGCCGCATGGGAGCGATGACCCCCAGTATACCTACATTGCGTTTCGGTAACGAAGATTGTAGTTTAATATCTGGCCGCATGGGAGCGATGACCCCCAGTATACCTACATTGCGTTTCGGTAACGAAGATTGTAGTTTAATATCTGGCCGCATGGGAGCGATGACCCCCAGTATACCTACATTGCGTTTCGGTAACGAAGATTGTAGTTTAATATCTGGCCGCATGGGAGCGATGACCCCCAGTATACCTACATTGCGTTTCGGTAACGAAGATTGTAGTTTAATATCTGGCCGCATGGGAGTGCTGACCCCCAGTATACCTACATTGCGTTTCGGTATCGAATATTGTAGTTTAATATCTGGCCGCATGGGAGCGATGACCCCCAGTATACCTACATTGCGTTTCGGTAACGAAGATTGTAGTTTAATATCTGGCCGCATGGGAGCGATGACCCCCAGTATACCTACATTGCGTTTCGGTAACGAAGATTGTAGTTTAATATCTGGCCGCATGGGAGCGATGACCCCCAGTATACCTACATTGCGTTTCGGTAACGAAGATTGTAGTTTAATATCTGGCCGCATGGGAGCGATGACCCCCAGTATACCTACATTGCGTTTCGGTAACAAAGATTGTAGTTTACTATCTGGTCGCATGGTGGCTCTGAGGTCTCACTTCGATACAAATTTGAGCTTTTCAACAAATTTTACGTATACCCTAATTGCATAAAATATTGATTAGTAAAATATTTCAGAATTTATTAAAGCAAGTGAATATTTTCAAGAAATTGGTCAATAATATGCTGTATATATTTGGTAATTATTCGAAAGAGGTTTAATTTCCCGTTTGTAAAATTGTTAGAACAATACTATTTATTTTATTGTAGCTTTTATCCCATTGCAATGGAGGATGCGATGTTGTTGCGAGTGGATCGCGACAATGCCATAAAGAATTGTGGCGTTTGGTATATTTAGCGTCTTCATTTTAAATGAGGACCATTACTCTATTAATCCATAGAACTGACTTGTGTATCTATATAGCATCGACTATCTCTAGTCAATTCCTCTCTAGCTATTTAGCAAATGGGGTAAACACAGTTCGATCATCACGATATAAGGTTGCCAACGATATGTACTGCAGAGACCCTAATCACGATCATGGCAAACCATTCTCTAGTTAATGTAAATTGATTTTCCATTAATTAAGAAAAGTTAAGATCCGTTGCGTCGTTGTTTAGTTAACATTCTAAGACGCGGAATATCCCAAAATGGCGCAAAACCAACACATTTCTATGACAGATGTATTTTAGGGCGGGTTGACGAATTTATATCTTTCTATATAGATCAGTTTGTCTTTATTTAGCTTGCGTGCCTATTATATGTTTTTTATATTAAGTTAGATAGAGTAATAATAATTTACTAGTCCACGTGTTGCTCGACATCCAGCAATTTATTTTGATACAATATAAAAGTTACATTTACAGTAGTTCTAAATCAATTAAATTCCATCAATCCAATACTGTGAATATCAGTGATCACCAAAAACTACAGCTGTACGTTAACAAATGTTCAAAATGCTCAAACCCATCTCAATGTTATTCCAATGGGAAAATTTCAAATTTAATTTTTAAATAGCGCCCTAATTTTAAGTCCGATTCTCATAAAATTTTGGCGGAAACAACTACAAGCCCTATCCAACGACACCAAAAACTTGTAAATCGGTTGAAAATTGTAGGAGGAGTTCTCTACACAAAAAAAAATCCTTAGCATATTAAATAAGTATAGATTTTTAGGCGTTACATAAATTTTCTTAATTCTATTTTATGTATTTTTTTGTACAGTTTATTGGTTTCTACGACCATAATTTTTGCTTTTCAACATTCAATGGCATCAGTGTATATACAGAACAGAGCAAGTAGGGATATTATCCCATGTTAAAATTAATTTTGCTTTCGAATACCAAAGGAAAGTATATCGCTGATGTCAAGATTAGGCTACTTCTCATAAGAGAACGGATGATTTTTTTTATGACAGTGCAAGTTGAAGCAAACTATTTTTTAGTTTTTAACTAAATATTCAAATTTGCTAACAACAATAACTCTCACTTTAAAAATTCGTTACTTTAATGCACTTAAAAGTAGGGATTTTTTACTGTTGGGAGACAGTATTTTGTGTAGGCCTAAGTGATTTGATACAGGTGATTTAATTTTCTCTTACACGGTATTCCCGGATATACTGCGTCCCTGAATATTATAACATTCCATCGCAGTGAAAAGTTAAAGAGTACTAATATGCTAGAAAAGTGACAATTTTGTAAATTAGGTTGAAAGCTTTGAAAAAATCTAAAGTATTTTCAATGCGGGCAAAAAGAAAAAGAAAATGAAGTAAAAACATATTATATTTTTACGAAAGGTGATTAATTTATAAGTGCAGATTACCTAAGATGGTTACAGACCTTTCTCCACTTATCATTATTAGGTCTATTCTTAGTTTTCTCTTAAATAATTCGTCAAACTAACATAAATTAAATTAGACGAACATATTAGACTTATTGGACATAGACTTAAAATTGTTGATTTTTCGTAGACTTAGGCTATTCCAAAGTTTAACTGTAAGAAAAACTTTTAACTAGATCTTTCTTCGGTTCTCCAAAAAATTTAAACAAGCACCAATGCTGGTTTCCTGTCAAAGAGAAGGGCTTCAGCGACACAAGTGTTGCAAAATAAAACGCTATTGTGGTATAAGATAAACTGGTATTACTGGAAAATTTATCGTAGCTAAAATTCTTTAAAATTGAGGAACACGTTAACTATGACTACGTCCTTCCTACAAAAAAGTAAATATTAATTTTAAGCCATTGTAAACTCTAAGCCTAGGCCGAAAATTATTTAACTTGATGCAGCTTATAGCATTTTTAAAAACTATAAGATGATTGCAATATTGCAATGATTTCGGTTTTGTGTTTTTAAGACATATAAGAAGTAAGACGTTTATTTGTCATTTTACATGCATAGACAAGTCAAGTTGTTTTCACACAATTGTATTCGTCACGTGTTAGTAGTAACGTATTAGTAGTAATTATAGTTAAACACGCAATGTACAGAGTGTCCGCAACCATTATTACTGTTAAAGTTAAGTTAAAACTTGCTCTGTTGAATTTGAAAAATTATAAGTACATTTTATATGGTAGATAAAAACATCGACAAACACATTTTTAAGAATACGAGATTCATCTCACTACGTGAACTGCATAGACAACGTACTGAGGATACCCGCCGCGAGATGGCAGCACTTAACAGTTCCACGGCTAGCCACCAGAGCGCACTGACGGCTACTGTCGAGTCGACTCCAATAATGTCTCCCGGAGCCGGAGCACCGTGACAGTGAGTGAGTGAGAGAGATTTGTGGAACCGCTCGAGAGGGAAAATAAATCTGAGATGCGGGTCGTGATTTCAAATTTACTCATTACTGTAACCTACATTTTCTATTCGTTATTTATTTGAAGTTAAAGATGGAGTACTATATTCCGTAAATTTATTGAAACCATAAGAAATATTATTATTAATACTGTACTATAATTATTCTTGAATAATAATTATCTTTTATTCTTATGTAAAATAAAAAAATATTTTTATAAATATTTTTTGTAAGAAATTTTTTTAATATTTTTTTATTAGTTTAGAGATATATGATTCCGAGAGACTAATAACATGTAAGATAACGAAATATTATAATATTATAATTTTCACAGTCAGACTAGTGTCAGTAAAATTAGCTTTTTAAGCGATTCAGTTGGTTGGTATGCTTATATGATAATCAATTTTGCAGCTAAGCAAATCAAATCAGATGAAATCGAAATCAACTTATTTATTCATATTTATTTGCATTACCATTCAAAATGGCATTGAGACTACTACATATTTTGCTTATAAAGATTTACATAATTTAAACAAATTTCATCGATGGTCAACCCAAGAAATTAAGTGTTTTACACTTGTTCAAAAACTAATCTTTATCAAAACAAGTTATTTATTTATTTGTTACACATGGCAATATTGCCATGGGAAAATGATCACTCCTTCTTATCAATCAATTATGGGTTGTTCTTATTTCGCCCCTATAATGTAACAACACTCCAACAAAACCTAAGTCTCCGATGTTCTGTTGCAGGGTCGCCAGGGGGCGCCAGCGGGGGCGGAAGTGTGGGGGATGAGGGAGTGGGGGCGGAGAAGCGTCGCGGCCGCTGCAAATGGTTCAACGTGGCCAAGGGATGGGGCTTCATCACCCCGGACGACGGGGGGCAGGACATCTTCGTACACCAGGTAAAGTTACCTAATTTAACAAATGTACCGTCCACTACCTTACATCAAACATTTTCATTGTAGTACACATCACCAGAACCTGAAATGAAAACTTTTATCCAATGGAAGATGGATAGCACAGTTTGAATATTAACAATCTCAAATGTTTATTTAGAACCATAGCACACACACTGTAAAATATTTACAGTTTTCTGTGGCTGCCGTTGCGACGGGATGGTGCAAAGAGCTGCAAATGGCAGTAGAGGTGGGAGTTGGTTCAGTTATGATTGAAAATTACATCTAAGACAATGCAAACAAATGGAGACCAGTAATCTTGGTACCTGTATTGTAGGAGCACATTAATATATTAAGAAATTGCCAATTTTGGAGAATTTATTTTGGATAGACTCCCAGTACCACTGTTGACATGAAAAGCTGGAAATGCAAACTAAGGGTGCCAAAATGTCATGTTGATAAGTAAAAAAGGGAGAGGAAAAGTTTGTCTCCCTGCTACAAGTGCTTATAGTTCTTTAAGCTAAAATAAAACAGCTAAAACCGCCAATAGTCCATGGATTGTTGGGTCCTTGTACACCTGGTGCTATGAAGCTAAATTTAATACTATCTTAGTAGATACCAGATCAGCCTTCATGCAGAGCCACGCCGAGGGTGATAGGTGCCTTGGGCGAGGTTTTAATGTGCATGCCCTTAACTAATCAATAATTGGCCTATCTTGTGAACTCTAATGTTAAATTATAGTCGGAAGCATTAAATTACTTACACGGCTAACTTTTCAATCCTGATAGTTTAAATAAACTAATTAAAAAAATACGCCCAGGCATGGTACTGATGACAGTGTTGTGTTACAGAGCGTGATTGTCATGTCGGGGTTCCGGTCGCTGGGAGAGGGTGAGGAGGTAGAATTTGAGTGCAAGACGTCTGACAAGGGTCTGGAGGCGACGCTTGTCACGGGGCCCGAGGGTTCTGCGTGTGTCGGCTCACAGCGTAGACCCGTCGCCAAGAAACGCTTTCGCAAAATACGGTAAGTGGGATATGGGTCAGTAAAGGGAGTATTGTATCACATGCTGTCAAGGCATAGCCAATGTTAATCTGTCGTGGTCACTAAAAGTGACATTTTCTCCATTTTTATGGTATATTTTATTATGATTATAAACCTAATTTTAAGATTGTAAATGCCATATTAAGCCGCATCCGCATCGACCAACATTTTTTTCAAACAGTAATCTGCCTAACTTTTATTTGTTTGTTGGTTTTATCTCTAATGAAAATTATATGGTCCGTAATTGTTAGTTAGAAATGTTTGTTGCTTTTTTGTGTTTGCTATTAATTATTGTAATGATCCTTAAAAATTAATCAAGTGCATTTTGTCATTAACAAATCTATACCTCACCTAATCCATTACACTCATCAGCCACCATTCAGTCATATTTACCTTAAAATACACACCATAACATTTGTCGAAACGCATACATAAAATGTATGAAACGTATAAATAAACCTCTAAATAGTTATCGTACATGTTCACCATGATTTTAGGTGCTACAACTGTGGAGAGTTCGCGAACCACATCGCCGCCAAGTGTACGCTAGGTCCTCAGCCGAAGCGGTGCCACCACTGTAAATCCACGGATCATCTGATCGCCGACTGCCCCAACCGCCGCAAGAGTCAAGAAGAGTCGGAAGAATCAGAACAGAACAACAGCAAGTTGAAATCTTCAGGCGATGGTGCTACCAAGAACGCTTCGGACAACGAAAAAACGCCTGCTGCTTCGTCGGCTGCCAACAATACCAATGAATAACACTCATGTTTTTAGTTTTAGTGTAACGATAACCAAGAATTCTTCCGAAGTGTAAGTTAGGTGAAACATCTCTTTTAGTGTTTAAGGTTTATTATTTTGCGGTTTTCTTCACCTCACTTCAAATCAGTAAACGTTGCACAATCAGTTGTTTATTTTCTCACAAACGTTAGAAATTATTTATATGGTAACTCAATGAAAAAATTTTAAAGTCATCACAGAACTCATGATTAGTACAAAATGCAAAGCTACTGTACAATGGAAAAACTTTTTTGCGCATTTATTTATTTGGATGCATACAGTATAATAAAAAACTGGATTGAAAAAAACTTAGTTTTAGATAACCTATTTAGATAGCAAAAACTGCATAGCGCAATTAGTTTTATACTTAGCATACTTGTTGATGCAACCATTGTTCAGTGATCTTGTTTTATATCACACTGTCACTGAATCATCTTTATTACTATTAATATTTATTCTATGTAACATAGCTTATTGGTTGTGTACCATTGTATTTGTTCCTTTTTAAATTTAAAGCTTTTCACATAAGATTTAACATTAACCACTGATGAATTGTTGGTGTATAGTTTTATTTAAATTATTCCCTCAAAATTGTACTTTAATATTATAGACATTTGTAGTGTTAAGTTTGTACACAATATAAACAAAATGTAACTATAATTTTACCTGTAACACTCTACTTTTGTCGTAATAGCTTTGTGTAGAGAAGGTTGTTAAATTTGAAATGTTTTGAAGAATTCTTGGTTTTTTTACGATCATAACTACCTCAGTAACTACCTCATTTACTATATTACAATTATGTTTCCCTTTCCCTGCAGTTTATTTATGCGGAGTTTATATTATAGTACATTATGCATTGGAGTTGAACTACAAACAATTGGACAGATTTAGGCGTGGAATTACAAATTATGTGCAATTGAAAATTGGTGTTAAATTACAACATTTTGGAGTAACTACAAAACATCTAGTCGAGTCAGTCTCGCTATGAGGATGACTGGCTGGTGGAATTTCGAATTTAACCAATAATTTGTGCTGTGAAATTGGTTTTAAATTATCTAAATAAATTATAAAGTACCTAGTCACGGAATACCTTCATGTGACAATAATTTTCGGAGCTTATAAGAAAATATAATGCAATTTAGTGTCATATATTTATTACAAAGTGTAGTTACAAATATTGTATATTTAAATTTAAAATTGTAATTATTATTGTTCTTTAAAAGAAATAAAGTAGTTTATCACAAATATGTACACCATGGTTCAAAATGGTCTTAATTTTGTTGCTCAGGGTTTTGTTTCATACGTCTAGTTGAGCCTGAAACTCTTTTACCGATTTAATAATCTTTTCACTGTTTCGTTGAGACAGGTGCTAGGACCCCAGCCTCATCATCTTTCTCTTTGGCAGTTACCGAAGTGCAGTTATTAATCAAACTGTATGTGAGTGGACAACTGATACATGCCGTAGGAGGCCATCAAGGTATCCCCAAATCAATCAATTTAGGCATAAAATCATGATGTGTGGTCGTATCAATGTATGAGACCGTATCCTGTCTAATTATTGATATTCTTTTTCTTATTGACAGTTCTGGTTGAAAAAAGTTCTGCTTTGGGGTTTCACAAAACGTACTAAAATTCGATACAAGAATTCTCTTCAGAAATTTGTTCAGAAAATGTATATAAAGAAGAATTTACTCATTTTCGTTCTTGTTCAAAGGCAATAAAATCTGTTCTATTTTGAACCTTGGTAAAGCATAAAAGTAATGTAAAGCTTACAATTATAACCCTTGGAGGAAGGGCCAACTCCTAGCCAACGACTCTGTTCCGAACCACTCTACTCTGATGTGTGTATGTATCTTACTTGCCTAGCGTTAGACGATTGTAAATGTGAATGTGACTGTAGCCAACAAAAGTAGTGTTTGTATTGTTCATAGGGTTTACCGAGTTTTCTGTAGTTAACAAATAATTGACAACAGTTCAAACAAAGCCTAGCAAATGAATCAACCATACAGTATTCAATTTTAGCAATATTATCCCTTACATTCCCACAGGCTTGAAACGATATTGCCCAAAATGATGGTGGATTATACAAAAGGGATAGTATTGCTGAATGTAAGAGATTAAATAGTACAAAATATCGAAAATGCACAAAAATTTCAATCAGTTTGATGGAATTTGATTGCAATCGCTGTTGCATTTTTGACTGACTGAGAACAGTGCCTACAATTGTTGTATTTTCATATATTTACCGCTCGGTTTGTTCTTTATTGTTTGATTTGCTACTTGTAGATTAAGCTCGAAGGTTCTACCTCTACAGCTGACTGAAGACTGACTTAGGATCATGTAGTCATTAGAAGGATTAATTAATGTGGTAAGTTGTAAATTTTTAATGTGAGTTACCCAGAGCGATAAGTTCACGGTGAGTTGTCTTGTTGGTCAAGGCCTAATACACATCACAAAGAGCTTACCTCGCCTGGTTTTTTTTCTCTATGGTCTAAAATAATACTTTGAATGTGTTGCATCAGAACTAGTTCACTCAGGGAAAACTTTCAGAGATTATACAATGTTTTCTGCAGATTTTGATTTAAGCAGAGTGTAAAGTTAAGATGATAACTTTTATGTTTTCATTTCAACTGTATAGATAAAAGCTTTGTAAATGCTCTCAAATCAAAACCTCCGGAAAACGTAAATATCTGTATGAAGTGTTTGGTATAATTTGTAAACTAACATAGGAATGTGTTTCTGTTAATGTGTTTAACCGCAGGTGATTTTCTTTTAGGAATGAACTGATTTTTGTTCAAACACATCTGAATTCAACTAAATAAAATGAAAAACCAGATATAAAACCCTGAGATTCTCTTGCAACCTTTTCAATAAACTTCAGCTTTGTACATATACCAAGCATTGAAATCAAATGTGTCAATATATTAAAAGTAATAAAAACAAATTTTTGTGTAATTACATTAAGTGTTTGAACTTGAGAGGTACAAATGTTCCTAATGTAATGTACCATTGGTTGTAAAGTACTTCCTATATTGTTAGAATTTTAGTTTTTTTTTTTTTTTTTAGTTTAACATTAAACCAGTTAGATTTCTAGCTTCTCAACCAAATAAGTTTATTAAAAAATAATTTTGACTTGAATTTCTTCGTTAAAATTTGTTTATTATACCAGTTACACTCTATTTCTAATTAGTAAATTATATACACTCATTTAGAAATTTAATTTATCATTCAATTATATAACCTGTTTCTCTCCTAAATATGTTGAAAAAAAGAAAATTGCTGTTAAGGAAAACAGTGCATGTCATTATACGGAGACCAAGAGAATTTTGAATTTGATCCTGTTAAAGAATTATACACCGCACTTACCCCTATCTTTTCTTTATTCTTTTGTGGTCCTACCACCTCAAGACTGGTTCTCATCACAGTACAAATAATTAGCAAAGACAACATTTTTATCTTACAGAATACATAGTTTACTTTAGTTAGGTTAAGCTTAGGAATAGTTTTATATTTTTGTACTTTTCAACTCGACAAGTAATTTTGTTGATGATGAAATATAATGTTTTTATTTATTTGTGTTGTGGTTTGACTGTCATTTCTTTAGTTAAAATCCATTCCTTTACTTGAATATGCTATTACACAGTACTTAGCACGGTAATACCATTGTCTATATACACAACTGTGAATAGACATCTCATACAATGCATTTGTTTGATCGTTCCAGAGGTGCTGCAATCGATGTTGTAATTATACAGCTGGTTTTACAGTGCTGCAAAAACTCATAAACAGATTCTCGAAATGTTTCATTCTTGGTTAATAATTGTGGTATAAGCATTGACTATGTACACTAACGTGAATAGACCTCTCATCCAATGCATTTAGTTTGAGGCAAAAATTTGGAAGTTCGGTGGACGCCGCACCAGAGTCGCTGCCATCGATGTTGTTATTATTCAGCTGAATTTACAGTGCTGCCAAAACATTTTACCAAAACATAAACATAACTTTCAGTTATAAAATGTTTCATCCTTGGTTTAGAAGAGTGGGAATACTGATTTATCTATCATATGTTACATGTACTTCGATGGACGCCGCACGAGATCGCACCACCGTCAATATGCTTCACACACGCCTATGTTATGAGAAGTCTACTCACGTAGTGTACAAAGTCAATGGTATAAGCCTTGACATGTAACTTTACAAATGAATTTGCACTACTATTCAGTTAAAATTATTGGATAAATCAGCTGTTCCATGAAAAAAAGTAACATGTACATTTTTTTTTTTTTTAACTCTTTATTTTGGCCAAGTGACAAAATGCCATGACAAGCCCTCAATTGGAATAAAATTATGATTTTAAAAAACTAAACAATAGAAATTTTACCACAAAGCAATCAAATAACAAAAGAATTAAATATGGATATTTTCACTTTTGATAAATTCAAAGATAACGTCCAAAACTTCAAAATTTTCATATGATAAAATAGATAAAATATTACAAGGAAGTTCCACTTTCAATTTCGTTAAATCTTTGATCATTTTCTTCCTTTTGTCTTCATTAAAAAGCATGCATGCAAAAAGTAGATGGTCAGGTGTAGCAGAGTCTTGAAGACAATCACAGACTTGACTGTTGGACAAATTAATACGATAAAGATGATTCCTGGAAAAAGTATGACCACATCTTAATCTGCAAAATAGTGTGACGAATCTACGGCTCCTGTTACAATCATAAAACCAGGGATGAGTAACGACACAAGGTTTTAGAATGAAAATCCTGCTTCCTTTAAACGCACTAAAAATTTCCCATTCCTCTTGCCATTTCTTGTAGGCATTTCTCCGGAACAGGGGTCTGAGGTCGAGAAAGGATGGGTGGTAGGACGGATTGTA
Organism: Neoaliturus tenellus; assembly: GCA_030545055.2. NCBI lineage: Eukaryota > Metazoa > Arthropoda > Insecta > Hemiptera > Cicadellidae > Neoaliturus > Neoaliturus tenellus. The sequence continues at coordinate 72,088,297 of CM061537.1, read as the reverse complement.
ATACGTGGCACACTTTGCAGCATGATCCGCTTTATCATTTCCTTCTATCCCTGAGTGTCCAGGTATCCATACAAAAACAATTTTGAAGCCTTTTGCAGACAATTCAAATATTTTACTTTTGATTTTGATAATTGTTGGATGGGAATTGAAATTCATTTTCAAGTTTCCAAGGGCCGTGATGACGCTTTTAGAGTCCGATAGAATGACAGATTTTTTATAATTTTTTGTTTCAATATAATACAGGGCATGATGTATGGCAATCGCCTCTGCAGAAAATATGGAGAAGTTATGATTAATAGTAAAAGATATAGTGCAGTTTTCACGAGAATCAACTAAAGCACACGAGGTAAAATGTGTATCCATATTCTTTGAAGCATCAGTGTAAATGCGATTGAATTCAGTCCAGTATCTATTCATATATTGAGAAAATTCTTCCTTAATACATACAAAATCCGAGCTTTTACAATGAAGGTGGTATGTCTGTACATTTACTAAAAGAGCATTGTAATCTATGTGAAAAAAATTGTTGTAAAGATTATATAATGTGTTCCTGGTTATAATTCGGTTATCAATCATAAACCTATAGCTTTTAACTAAAAGAGGGATTCCTTTCTTTTCCCAATATGGGAACTGAACACAGGATCGATTGAGTTGATCAATTTGTTTTTGTAAAGGATGAAAAGGCACGGAAAATGTTTTTAACAAATATCTATCACTCAGAAGCTGTCTTCTAAGGTACAACGGAATAATGTTTGCTTCCACTTCCATGGCATTACAAGGTGAAGATGTCATTAGACCTAAACAGCTTCTGATAGCCCTGTATTGTATTTTATCAAGTTGACAAATAATATGTTTAGAAGCATTACCATATATGAAACATCCAAAGTCCAAAACTGATCTTATAAGGGACTTGTACAACATTAACAACGTTTGTGGATTCGCCCCCCAGTAACAAGTCGAGACCGACCTTATTATATTTAGTCGTCTATTACATTGTTCTTCTAATACATTTATATGTTTCTTCCATGAGAGTTTGCGGTCAAATGTGAGACCTAGAAACTTCTGTTCCTGAACACACGAAATGGGGCTGTTATTGTATAAGATATTGAGAATAGGAAGAACATTTTTTCGTGAGAATACACAAACCGCAGATTTCGAAACTGAAACTTCTAGCCCTCTATGCCTACACCAATTGTAGAGATTGCATAAAGATTCATTCAAATATTCTTCACATTTCTTCCATGACTTATCGGTTACATATAATACCCAGTCATCTGCAAACTCAAGGGTTTTGATTTGAAAGTCAAAACAACTTGACAAATCCTTACAATATATTGAAAACAGCAGCGGACTCAACACTGAGCCTTGAGGTATACCTTTGCTGGTCCACTTTGGAGGTGATAGGCAGTTGTTAAACTTTACTTGTATTGAACGTTCAGAAAATAAATTAAATACATATTGCGCAACTTTACTCGGGATATTTAGGGACAGCATTTTTTGTGATAAAATGTGGAGATTCACACTATCATACGCCCCTTCGATATCCAAAAATACAGCAGCAAGGAATTTAGATTCATTGAATGCTTTCTGAATGTCAGTTGTTAGAAGAGCTAAGTTGTCAATACAACTTCTTCCGTTACGAAAAGCAAACTGAGTTGGAGAAAATTTGTTATGCTTTTCCATCCAATGTTGAAGTCTATTTTTGAGTAGTCTTTCAAACAATTTTCCCATTGCCGATGAAAGAGCAATCGGTCTGTAGCTGTCAGCAAGGTGAGGGTCTTTATTAGGCTTATTTAAGGGCACAATGATATATTCCTTCCAAGAATTCGGGATGATATTGTAGATCCATAGTTTGTTAAGAACTTTTAAAAGAACCAAACGTGATTTTTCTGGAAGACGGATTAAAAATAAATTGCTAATAGAATCTTTACCAGGTGAAGTACATTTAAGAGACGAGAGTGCAAACATCAATTCTTGCTCAGAGAATATTTCCACGAGATTTTCATTCTTATCGTTAAGTGGACGTTCATTGATCAAAGAAGTGTACTGTAGATGAACTGACGGGGGTGCTAGTTTATCCAAAAATTCATCCAAGCACTCCGAAAAATATTTGTTTGCTTTGTGGGAGGTGAGTGATAAGAACCTGTATTTCAGATTCTTTACATTATGCCAAATTTCTGAGATAGGAGTTGATCGATTAATATTACTACAAAATGACATCCAATATTCTTTTTTTGTTGTTCGGAGGAATCTCTTCGTTGAAGCTGCAACTCTTTTATAGTTTAAATAATTTTCGTATGTTTGTTTACGTCGGTATTGCCTAAAGGCAACTCGTCGATTAGCAACGTGTTGAGAACATTCCAGGGTCCACCAGACGCATCGAGAAAAATTATATTTAGGGGATTTTATTTTTGGAATAGACAATTCAGCAGCTTGAACTAAAAATTCAAAAAACCTTTCATAACAATCTATTGGATTAGAATCGAAATCTATTTGATCTACCAAAGAATCGATGGTCCTGGAAAAAAGAGACCAGTTTGCCTTCTTAAGACTGTAGTAAAATTTGTCTGGGTCAAGCGAGGGTTCTTTCTTGTTCGAATCTCTCGAAGTGCAAGAAAGTGTAACTATTATAGGTACATGTTGCGTTCCATTCCAGTCTTGTAAAGTTTCCCAATTTGATACTAGGGCTAAAGGGGAAGAAACTATCGATAAATCTATAGCGCTAGTTTTTAGGGGATACCCCGAAAAGTAAGTTGGTTCCCCGGAGTTTAAAAAAACAAGATCCGTATCTTCAATGAACTGATGAAGCTGAATGCCTTTTATGTCATTAGAAATATTTCCCCAAGATGTGTGATGTGCGTTGAAATCTCCCAATATTACAAGATTTTGACTGTAATTCGAGAAAAACGTTCCCCAATCATCGGCTGAAATTTTATGAGGAGGAGGTGCATACACAGAAAAAATATGAAGAAATTTTTTATCAAACTCAATTGTTGCCCCAGCGACATTTATTTCATTATTTAAAAATGTCCTAGGAAAATCAATATCAATTGCGGAAAACTTGATGCTTTTATTGACCAAGAGAGCAGAGCCGCCACCGCCCCTGCCAATTCTGTCATCTCTTATAACTGAATAATTTTTGAATTGTATATCATAAAATGGGTTAAAACGAGTTTCAGAAAGTGCTGCTATATCAATATTATAAATTTCTAGAAGGTATTCAATTTCACCTTTATGATTTAAGGCTGAATTACTATTCCACTGTAAAATTTTTAAATTCAAAGCACCACTCATGAGAGACGTAAACAGATGTACAGCAAAAAGTTGGTAGAATATAATTGCAGACAATACTTTAAAGTGAAGTATCCGATAAGGAATCATCAATAGCTTCTGACAAATGGCAAGATAAATCTACAGTCATAAACGGTTTTAACTTCAGAATAAGTTGATCAATGCTTAATTTCTTCTCTTGAAAAAGATTTAGATCAGACCTAATATTACCTGTTATAAGTTCTGTTGATGATGCATTCTGGGCGTGCGAAGGTGATTCATCCCCACAGTTTTTTCTTTCGGGCAAGTAAACTGGCTTAGAAGGAACCACTTCCTTGCTTTGGAGGTCCTTGTAGTAGTTGTAAGTGTATTTGGGTACAGGCAAGATTGGGCGATTTGTGTGTTTGACAAAAGACTTGGTTTGATGAACTTTATTGGAGGACCAAGCTTGAGGAACTTTATATTGAGTCGGAAGAGTCAACCGTTCCTGCAGCCGTGGTTTAGTTTCTCCGGTTCTGTTGAGACTAGGGAAGGATTCTTCATAATTCCTCTCTGCTACAGATGAAAATGTTGGAGGTGACCTATTCTTTCGCACCTGATTGGGAAATAGAAAATTTCTAGCTTCAATAAAAGATAAATTACGGTATGCCATAGTTTCTTTTATCTGCATCTGCACTTTGAATTCAGGGCAAGATCGATCATAAGAGGAGTGGGGACCATTGCAGAAGATGCAAGTCGGATCGTTTACTTTGTTGCAATCAGAAGAATGATGGTCCGACGCGCAGTTAGGACACCGACGTCCACTTTTACAATTCTTTGAAACATGACCATATCTTACACATTTAAAACACAATACTGGAGATGATACATAGGGTTCTACAGGACATCTGGTAAAAAACATGTACACAAAGTCCGGCAATCTCTTGCCTCTAAACTTCACAGAGACTAATGGTATGGGTTTTAAGGATTTTTTACCGTCCTCGTCAACCACTGTTTTGTTCAACCTCTTAACGGACATAATGGCTAGTCCGTTTGAAATTGTTAAATTGTCGAATATTTCTTCTTCTGACAGAGCTACATCGATATTACGTAACAGACCAATTCTTTCCAGTTGATAGGTAGGGATGAAAGCTTTCAACTTGTTATCTTTAACAAAAGAAGATGTGGTGAACATGTTTGCATCAGCAGCTGTTTGAAAGATGCATGCAACTCGATTTTTATTTAGAGGTTTGATTTCCAAGATTCCCCTAACATTGCCATTAAAAAGCTTCCTGCCCAAGGAGATGGGATGCATACGGCCAATATTTCGTTGGTCGTCCAGGTTTTCAACATATACCAAGAAGGGAGCAACATCATCATTACTATAGAGATTAATGTGAGGTGAATTAGGTTCTTGTTGATTCACTGTAAGGCTCTGGGAATAGTTATGATCGATAGGCCTGTTGTTTTGTGGTATTACATCAATGTTGGGATGGCCATTGACGCCTTGAGTTTCGACACTGTCGTGCACAGAACTAACATCAGTGAGTACAGTCACTTCTTGAGAAACTTCATTACCGGTTTCAGTCTCCATAATTTCACCAACTTCAGATTTCAACAACTTATTATTTCTCTGCTCCTTTGAGGTACTTGAACGTCTTTGTCCGCGCCTTTTTACAGATATTGACCATCCTGTGTCACCATTGAGACCGGGGCTATTTACACTCATTTCAAAGAGACCCACTAAGGAAAACGACCAAAAAACGAACTACGGTTAAGTAAAAGATAAAATCAAACTGAAAATAAAACAATCCTCTCACAAAGACTATGTTTTAGTTAGTTAAAAGCAATTATTTTACTTCTGAAATAAAACACGTCCTATTTTACAGAATGTAAACAATCCATCTAACATGTACATGTACCCTAAACTTTGAAAAAATACCCTGCTCCCTCCCTTGCCCATTCCTGCTGATTTTGACCATTTGTCAACTTATGTGGTGAGACTTATACTACCAACGAAGTTTACCATAAAGTAAGTTTGTAGATATAGTACTCGTGCTACAAACAGGGAGGTAAGTCCCCTGTTGATTGGGGCCATTTTACCCAGGATTCACTCTGTTTCATTAGTAAATAGTCCAATAGTTCGTTTACACTTTCCCATCAGTTATTTACAATTTTACCTAAACCCATCCGATGTTCCATGGTAACCAATCTTAATAGCCTGTTCACAGACTATTAATTAAAGTGATAAGAAAAACACACACACACATACGCACACACGAATGATTAGATGTTTTAAAAGTAAAATCCGTGATTTTTAAGATTGTTGTGACCAATCAGAGTAGCTAATAATTAAGGAAATAAGGGTAAAGGTGTGGGATGGTTACTTAGGAAACGATGGGAATTGTGGGAAAAAGGTGCCAATCAACAGGGGACAAAAAACTAACATATGTTTATCAATCTAGTTTAACCTCGTTGAATAGGACTGATTTAACTATCACTACTATGTCACTTTGTACTTCATTTTTGCAGCAGGAGATCATGCCCTTGTAAATTTAAACCAAACAAGTGTATGCTATGAGAAGTCTATACAGTTAGTGTACATAGTCAATGGTAATGCCAAGGTTTGTAATTATGATAAATTTTCATTTTGAGATTATCATTTCCCAGAAGCCAAAAGCTCTGTAAATATATACAGGGTGATTGATCTAAAGAGATTTCTGAAAGTTTGTCATCTCGCACCACAGCTTGCCAGATGGTTATAACTGATAGATGACGTCAGTTCTCTCTGCCCTTTTTCCACCTTCAAACCTTGACTGCAGTTCTCATGGACAAAGGTTACAGGTGATAACGTCCTGGAGAATTTCTAGATCTTGTAAAGAGCGGACACTGCAACAAGAAGCTACTTCCAATTTCATTGTTAATTTTTGTCGATACATGGTGTCCCTCAAACCCATTCCTGCATCTCACCACAATAAACTAAAGGTTTGTATTCTAGGAGCTATAGAAATTCTCCTGCGAGATAACAAGATCCATCCTCTCTAACCAAGCTACACCATTGCACACATGGCCGTGCACGTAGTGATTTGAAAATTGGGTTAGTAATTATATGTAACTAACAAATAAATAAGCTCTCTTTCCCATTTATAATAATGAATTAGTAGGATTTTTGAAGTTGAAGCCTTCATAAGTAGCAATCATAAGCAATCACAAACCATATCCCAATCCCATCCAGGCTGGGAAGTATTCAAGATCAAACTTGAGGGATTTATTACCTTTTCTCCTTCATTACCTTTATTTCAGGACATTATTTTGTGATTATCACTTTGAAAAAAAGACCTATTAGTTTAAATTTGGTACTGTACAGTTACAGTACATGTAGCAAGAATTAATAACACTGCCCCTCACATATTATGAAAGAAATATCACTATAATAACCTGTTATGTACACATCAATTTTTGTTTATTGATATTGTGATGTATGTACAGGTAAATCATTCTAATGAAGTTTTAATTCCACACTTATTTGAATTTTAAATAAAATATACATTGAAAAGAATTCATACTGGAAATACCCATAAACAGCTTTAGAGTAGCCTTTTACCAATTGGAGAGATCTAGAGCTTGCTGACCAAACTAAAACATGTCTATCTCTTAATGATTCGTACTGATCTCATTTTTAAATTTTACGTAGATCCTCATTTTCGAGATCTTCTGGCAGGAGCCAACAAAATTTTGATTGTGCTTACAACTGTGGCCATATACTTAGGTATAGGTGGCAATTTGGTCACCAACAGTGGATATTATTGTTAAAATAAGTAACTTTGATTTTCCCCAAAACATGGAGGTTAAAATTTTGTGTGTTTTCATGGGAGTCAAATCATTAGTCAGGGCCACCAAGAGACATTCAAGGCCTCTTGGAAACAAATTGTTCTGGCCAAAAAAATATATTCATCAACCAATAGTCATGAAAATACTTTTTTGACATGAATAAAAATTCATTGGGTAGCTTTCCAGTGGTGTAGTGGCAAAATTTCCATTGTGGGAAAGCTTAATATATTCGTCAAATTCCCTGAATGGGGCAGGGGGATTTTCCTGATTTGTTTTTGAAAACTAGTGTGGGAACACTGTTCTTGCCCTACCACACCACTGTTACCCCCTTCAGATTTTCTAAATTGAAGATATCTCTTGATTGATATACATTTTAAAAAGCAATAATGTGAAGTAATAATTGAGTTTTTTACTGAGTTCCTGGGGGCTGAGCATTTTTTATTTTTTTATTTTTTTGGTAAACTTAAACAATTTTTTAAAGTAATAACATCAGTCACAGACTGTGTACCAAAATGGCCCTTGCAACAAGGCTTTTGTTTCATTCAAGATGAGCTTGTTAGTAGTGGGCTATTCTGTACTCACTTGCTTTTTGGATTGTTTGAATCTAGACCTATGGGTCTTGAACTCTGGTAGGCCTATAAATTTGTTAAAACACTCGGATTTTACTCCTAAGGTTAGCAGATAATTTCATAATTGTTGCTAATTATTTTATTTTTTCAAATTTTACAAATTGCTTGGTTGTTTTATTGTTTTACTCTAAACATCAAACTTGACGCCAATGGATCAGATATAGGAAACCCCAAAAGCTTAGTAAGCTTAACCAGCTAATACGCCAAGTAAAGTTTGCGATCAACAAATACAAAATAATGACTTACAAAACGTATGTGAGTGACTTAGACCCAAATGACTTGAGTCTCTGGCAAGCAACTAAACATATTTTGCGCACCCTGACACTAATTTCTCCCCTTAGCTCCCCTTAGATACAACAAAATTACCTATGAAGTGACCTCGAGAAGTGTAACACACTTGCTGATTTCTTCCAAAAAGCATTCGCTCCGAATAACAGTACCGAGGACAACATTGAAGCTGAGAAAACCACAACAATGACTGCTGAACTTCTGATAAATTACTTTTCTCCAGCTGAAATCAAGGACATAATTAAGAGGCTTCCTTTGCGAAAATGCCTTGTAGCCTAGAACCTAAACTCAAACTTTGTTCTCAAAAATCTAAACATTACATATAACTTTTTACTTCCATTTTTAATTCTTGCCTTCATCAAGGCTATAGTATGAATACATTTTCCTGATTCTTGGAAAAAAAGGCAGAAGATATAGTATTTCACAACCCCAACAAACAAAATTTTCCAATGCCAGCTGTGGACCAGGAACGGGGTACGCGTTGTACTTCAAGGCGTGCTACCCCTAGAACTGGAGTATTCACCAGTCCAACTAAATTAAAACAAATTACCAAAATTACCCGTGCACCAGTCCTAGAACTGGGTGAACGGGCGTGGCCTCCTTTAACATTGAAGTAGGCACTGTCTCTCAGGAACGGAGGTAGGCCTTTGTCACAGGGAAGGCTTTGTCGAGCCTTCGCTGTGGTGTGCTGTAATGGCCAAACAGTAAAGGGTGTATGTTGTCAGGGCCTGCACCCTTAGAACTGGGATGTCCACTACCCAATAACAGCTCAAAGTACCAATCTGGGCGAATAGGCGTAACTCTCTTTTGTGCCGAGCCCTGACAAAGGTGGCTTTGTCAATCGCGCGCTTACTGGGTGTCTCACTCCAGCCCCCCCAAAGGGGAAAATGAGTCAGGATGTAGGGGATCTGGGGCTTCCGTGACCTTCAGGCGCGGTTCCAGTGTAGCCGGCGTCTTTGGTGTGCGGGTTTCCAGAGACCTAGTTATTCCGCTTGGGAACTACCCATGATCCCAAGATAAACCCAAAATGGGGACCTCGGGATCCGGTTCAAGCCCCTGGCTTCGGCCAGTCCGGATATTAGGTTGAACTTGAGGGGGCAGAGGTTGTGGGCATGATTGGCACACAACTTCGGCTGTGGGGGGGCTCTCCAGCCTCATCTGGGGGCGTTGCTCACAAACGAAAGTTGAGAAGTAGTTTGGATAGTGCTGCCACTGACACTCACAGCGGTTTGTCGATTTTAGGTTCACTGCCGGTTAAGTACCACAGGCCTGGTGAATTACAGGTTTTGTGAGGAAACTAATGTAATGAAACTTTCAGGCATTATTAAGCATTATTCAAGGATGGTTTGTTTGAAGTTTGGTGCAAATCTGCCCAAAGGGCTCTGACCCTGAGGGCATATACAATGGTACAGTGTCAGGTTTTAGAAATTTAGTGTTTACAAAATTAAGAGCAGTAATTTTAAAAATTGGAAGTTTAATTCAATCAAAATGCTTCTAATCATAGACGTAACCAGTTCTGAGGTATAATGTTTATGTTTATATTGTCTTTAGGGCTCGGCCCCGCAGAAGCTCACAATTACTGTACTGTATAGCCATACGTTTTGAAATTTGACATGGACAATTCTTTTGTCATAGGTACACTCACTAAGAAACGGTTTTGCAAATATAGTTTTTGAAGCTCTTTAGGACTCCATCCCACTGGACTTCGAAATTACTTTAGGACCATCGGGGTTTAAATTTGATATACGATTCTCTTTGCTCATAGGTGCTCCCTAAGAAACGGGTTTGCAAATATAGTGTTTCAAGCTCTTTTAGGGCTCTGTCCCACTAGACTTCAAAATTACTTTAGGGCTTCCGGGGTTGAAATTTGACAAGGGAGTGCCTCTTTGATCATAGGTACTCACCAAGAAACGGTTTTGCAAATATAGTTTTTGAAGCTTTTTAGGGCTCCGCTACACTGGACTTCAGAACTACTTTAGGGCCACCAGGGTTGAAATCTGATGGACGATTCTCTTTGCTCATAGGTGCTTACTATTAAACGGTTTTGTAAAAATAGTTATTTTAACACTTTAGGGTTCCGCCACACTGGACTTCTATAGTTATTTGTGCTTCTAGGGACTAAAGTACAATGTTTTCTCCCTGAAGGGAAAGTGTTGTCGCCCGAAGGCGAAGCCGAGGGAGACAATTTCCCTGAGGGAGAAAAGTACTTTAGTCCCTTGATGCACACAACATTTTTCCTCCACCTACACGAATAAAATTTAGGCCTAATAGGCCTACCGTAGATAATTTAACTTTACCTTCGTATGATCCCTTGCTCCGTCAAGCTGGATCTGTCACATTAACATAAAAAACACACAAGGTAGGCCATATCAATTTTGAAGAACACGAAAAAAACAAAATATAATTTAAGCCTAGTCAAAAGTTTTACACTTATGTTTTGGACTTCTTAGGTTAATAGCCTACCCAAGCAAAATGTAAACAAACACCTACACTGCCACGGCCATCCCTAGTACTAGAGATGCTGCTCACCCACTGCTGACTGAATGGTCAGCAGGTGAGCAGCAGCTACAGCTGCTATTAGTCAACAATGAGTAACGAAACAAATACAAGTAACAGCTGACTGTGGCTCATGTTCTTTTTAATCTCTCTTTTAATGTTATTCTTATGTAACTAACTTTAGCCCCGTGGTACGAAAAAACTCGAGTTTTCCCTAGGTAGAAAGATTAAGTATTCAAGTCACATGGGATAGAAATTAGTACTTTACTACTCTATTCCAAGGAGTAAAATACGGCTTTAGATAGTAGGTGGAGGAAAAATTACTTTAGGGCCTCTGGGGTTGAAATTTGATGGACGATTCTTTTTGCTCATAGGTGCTCACTAGGAAATGGTTTTGCAAATATCGTGTTTCAAACTCATTAGGGCTCCGCCCCACTGGACTTCGAAATTACTTTAGGGCCTCCAGTGTTGAAATTTGACATGAACGTGCTCATAGGTGCTCTTGCATTTATAATTACGATCAATAAGGCACAAGGGCAATCTTTGACTATTGCGGGTTCAAATTTGGAAAATGCCTGCTTTTCGCACGCCCAGTTATACGTTTGCAGTGCTTAACCTACGAGTAAAGAAACCATTAAAACATATAAAACAGACTAACATACATAAGCTAAGCCCTAGTCAGTTCAGGCTTTGAATTTAACCCTCAAAAAGGTATTTTTGCATTTATTTGTAAAATATTTTCACAGTATTTTTTAATAAAACTCCTATACATGCTAGTCTACATATTTTTCATCCCCAGGTGAGTCTGCCCAGTGAGTCCGCAGGTATGAAATTATAATAACTATTTATCTTTATCGCATTAGTAATTTAGTTTATATGTTAATTTATAAACATACTTAAAGCAAAAAATATTAAAATATATTATTAATGTAAAATAAAATTGACAAGAAAAAATTGATATAATCAACCTAAAAAATGTATGCTCATATTGGTTGGGTGAACAATACACTAGGTATACAATGCAGTTGTCTGCTTGCAATATTGAGCGGAGCGACTATTTTTAAATCATTATTAGCAAGCGTTTTATAGATAAATTCAAGTGAGCTCGTTCGCTACGCTCACTCGCTGTCAGGGTTTAGCTCGTTCGCTGCGCTCACTCGCCATTTGGGTCAGCTAGTTTGCTGAAGACTACAGAGAGAGACAATCACATCGCTGTTGAAAGTGAAAAATTGATAAATTTTCTTCTATCTTTTTGTAGAACAAAAAATGAATTTACAGATAGAATAAAAATTTGCATAAAATTTTACATCGTTACATTAGTGTTGTGTTTTTAACTAAAAAGGAAACAAATTCAAAAACAAGCAAAAGGCTGGGGTGGAGGGCGCAAGGGACACATTTACTATGTTAATTTATGGGCCAACTTTGGGCCCAGGGCATCAATATTTGGTGAGTGGGGAAAACGTCGCGCCCCACCGGGCCTCAAGCTGCATGTCACTGCCCGTGCCCGCCCGCCCGTCTTATTGTTTTGTATTACTGTTGTAAAAACTCTCAAATGTAGCGAAGGAGTTAAACACCATAAGTTACTTTTATTTACTTTAAAATTATTGAACTACGAAAAATGTATTGTATTTTATTGAAATAAAAAATTCTACGTAGTGTATATAATTAAATAAAACTTAAAATTTTCTTACACATTTCATGCTTTATAATTATTTGGCATAGACACTTGTTTGTGTATGTGTACAGAGCGCTGGGACGCTACGAGTTAGATATTTCTTTGTTCGATTTCCCTAATATAAGTCACCTAATAAAGTTTTTACCAAGTCAATTATAATACTCTAATTACTTACTATAATAAGGTAGAGTATATTCTAATTGAATGTTACATAATTCGGCCGTCTGAACAGCTGTTTGAATAGACCAAGGTCAGGATGTTATATTTTTTAACAGGAACATCCTTCCACGGCCTCGTAGTCACGATTGATTTGCCGAGTGATTATTTTAAGTGTGCGTGATATTTTCACTGTGAAAACATTTTTAAATATATATTTTTTAATTTAGCAATAGTAAATGTAACTACAGCAGCGCTCTGTAGGGCTACACTTGGTAGTGGTAGAGTACTTGTGATGACGGGTCGGTGCCGAGATGCATCTGTCGAGATCCTCTCCGACATATCTTACAACTAAAATACCCCGCCGCAGCAGACCTGCGCATTCAGCGAATTTAGAATAGATATTCTTGTTTCATCAATAAAGAAATTTGTGATTATATAATTTTAGTCCTCAGTGCTTCTCCGAGGGTAATGGGCGCCCTGGGCGAGGTTTTGATCTGTGCCCCTAAAATTATAATTAATTGGCCAATTATCTTGCGTGGACTGTAATGTTAAATTGCAGTCCGAGGAAGCATTAAATGAGGTTAAATTTTCAATGCTTTTAGTTTGAATAAACTAATAAAAAATTCACTTTTATACTATAAAGCTTTGTTGACAGCACATGGTCTTTGTCTGGCAGGGGCCTATACGAAAACTAATGGGGCCGTATTCATTTTTGGTCGCGTGACCAGATGCGGTCGAATTTCAGCTGTCGACTCCATTTAAAAGCATTGAAATAGCCTGGGATGATAGCAAAAGTTATTAGGTACGTGTAGTTTTTAATGTAAGTCAATTAAGTCACGAGTGTTGCATATACTTTTAATACTCATTAAATTTAGAATTGAATGATACTGATAACGTTCTGCTTTACAAAACTCAAAACTATCTGTTTAGGTAAAATAAAACTTGAATTAGGCCTACTTAGTTTTAGGCCCTAAACAAGCGCTCAGTGTTTTATGTTTTATGTTTTAGAGCGTAAGATCACCACAGAACCGAATAAGTAGGGACATCCTTATGGGGAAGTGAGAACGCCACCCCTGAAACACAGATAGCACCACCAAGATGGTAAGGATTATGCTGATTGGTTGAATGGAAACAGATGACTAGAATAATTTTACAGAGGTTTGTTATTGTTTTGATTTTTTGTAAATAAATATGCTCATTTTGACATTTGAGAGGTAGAAAGAGCGCTCCCCGTGACAGTAAGGAGAAGTAATCCTAGCATCAGCGCTTTATTTTCCTCTGGTTTTCGGGGGCAAAACTAAAATTTTTTAACATGGGATGTCCCCAAGGCAATTAGATGGGATGTCCCTACTTATTCGGTTCTGTATACATTGGATCAGCTGGCCAATCTACATGCAGCCATTTGCGATTCTATCATGATTCACTTCGACTTGTTTTGTAAAAAAAGGTTCATAGTTAAAATGAATAAGGCCCCTTTTATACAGCACCCGTTTCGACGTGGGGCAAAAGAGGCGCGTAACCTAGCTATTAGGAGATATTAGGAGCTTTACTCCGCGTTCGCGCGCGTCATATCAGCGATTCGAGCGACACGCATCGCTCTACGCGATGTATAAAAAGGGCCAAGTCACTACTCATTTCCGACTAGTAAGTGTTTTACATTTTAATTTGAACTAATAAAAAAACTTATTTGACAAATTATGAAAATCGTTATTGAAATGTTATTTTTAGAATATTTATTGATCTAGTTTTTACAATTTTTGTGAAGTTTTTGATCCTTTATAAAACGGGAATTTCGTCTCGGCCGCGGTGCCCCCTTGGCCGTGGCGCCCGGGGCGGAACTAATAGAGCTAACAAGAAAATAAAAAAATTTAATGGCATTACATTTTTAAGTTTACAGTTACTTAAATATTGTAATAAATATATATATTTTTTTAATACAGCTTTAATAATTGTGCCGTAGGTGAGTTTCCCAAACGGAAAGGAATACAAAATGCGCAATTTGCGCACGGGCCCCACATATATTTAAATTATTCCTGACCAATAGAGTTTACCCAACCGTTCCACGTTAACCTTGTCTTCTCTGTGAGACTGGAGAATGTAACTCTTCTTACACTAAAAATAACTTAAAAATATAAATATAGAGCTTCAAATTAAGACTTTAAAACATTTCATCCCAAAACATCACTTTTAATAAGGAGGCCCCATAAAACCCCTTTATCACTAGGTTTCCCTAAAGAGTTATAACAGCCATACAAACGTATTCATATCAAGAATCGGTTCTTCTTCAACCAAGAAAATTCCTTAGACATAAAACTATACAAATAGCATGGGAAATCGTCAGTTGGTTTATATGCTGTAGTACTCTCCTGAGATAAAAAATTATTTCAATTTACTACTGAAACTGATCAACTCTATTTTTATTTTTACAATTAAAACGTTTAACAATGTTGTGATAAGACTGTTAAAATAAGTGGTAGGCCTATTGTGATTTAGGATGGGTGGGTAAGGTGTTTGGTAAATTTAAGACCATTTTACTGTGAAATTGAATCAAATGTATATTTTTATCTAAGACTAGCTTAAGAGGGCGTTGGAGTCAATCCAAATTCCGCCTTTCTCCCACAAGAGCAATGTTAAACGAGATGTCAAATAACTCTTTTATTTATAATCAGAAAATAATGGTTTATAGCTCTAAATAAAGGGTTCATCAAGGCGGATTTTGTTTGCGAGAGGACATTTTTATAAAAATTAGTGTTTTTTACTAACTTGAAATAACAAAGCAAGTTTTTTACTACTTTTAAGACATTTTCTACGGAGTTTTATAAATTATTTACAAAGAATCGATCTCGCAAAAGGAACGGGGAATTTAATTGTGATTCAAACGCTATATATTCTGAACCACTCAGACAAAAAATAAAGAAATTATATGACAAATGCCGGGGACAAGTTTATCATTGCTCTTATGGGAAATAAATCCAACATGACGGCACTCCAACGCCCTCTTAACCGGCATGCTTTGCAATGCCAACCAGAGGAAGATGTTGCCATTCAGGTTTAGCTCGTTCGCTACTCTCACTCACCCCAAATCTACATACTCTAGGTTTTTATTTCCAATCTTCCCTCTCTTAATACTTTAAATGAAAACAGTTGTTTAAAGAACTAATATTTCTAAATAAATGTAATCACATGTTCCAATACAAAAATGTTTCTTCCTTAAGAATAATATGGGGATTTTGGAGTTGGCATGAAGACCTGTGGGGCGGAGACTTGTGGAATTTTCTTAATTTCTTTCATAAGAACCTTCTCCAGACAGTAACAAACAAAAAGAGAATTAGGGAAATCGGTCGAGCCGTTCACGTGATGCCGTGACCAGAAAAATAGGGATTTTGATATAGAAATGATAAATGTTTAGAGATTTATTTTTAGAAAACGCCGATCTACATGAACCATTTCCTCTCATTGAAAATTTTACTTCATTGCTTTCTCTTGATGAGAAGTAATCATCTTAGATCGTGTCGTTTTAGCTCCCCAAACAATACAATCCAGACTAGCGGAAATATGGATGTATTCACAAGAAGTAGGCATAAGTTGGAAAGAAAATACTGAAAATCTACGAAGAATGGACAGCCTACTATTAATTCTGCGACAGTACTAAAACATGTGTTCTAAGAGAAGTTAAGACTTGAGCTAACAATTAATTGCAGAAGGGGTTTACCGACTATTTTTTAAAGGGGTTGGTGACCTTATAATAATGTAGTACCTTTACAAATCACATACAATCAAGTTATTGATTTTCTGGAATATTAATTTTTAGTATTTTGAAAGTACAAAGCCGGACAACATCCGACTGCATGGTGAGCCATCTTCTACGCCAGGAGCACGACCAGCGGCCACGCCCAGCACAGGAGCGACCTCCCCAGCCCCAGCCCTAGCCTGGTCGCTGATCCTGGGTCCCACTCGTTGTAGTCCCCGACCACGCCGTTCCAGCACATCCCCTCGTAAGTGAGACTCTTCTGCGTCTTCGGCGGACACTTGGAACACGGCGGCCCCTCCCTGTAGATCCTCCGTGCTTCGATGTTCCCTCTCCTTTTGAAATTACACACGAGCCTCGACTTGACATACGTATTCATGTCGAACTCCGTGTAGCCGCACCCCACGAACTGCGTGGTCGCCCAGATTATCTGAGTGAAGTTCCCGGCCAGATCTTCTTTGGTTGAGTCGTAAATTTCTATCCACGAGCGGTTCATCAGTTTCTTCTCGTCTTCCCAAACTTCCAAGGCTTCTTTGAGCCGGGCGTTTTTGATCCTGCTGTTCTTGGCGAACTTTTTCTTGTACCGGCCGAAGTAGACGGTCTGGCCCGTGTCGACGTCGCCCTGTGACAGTCGGCACTCGTCGTGCTTCCCCTCATCGCACTGGTCGGCCCATCGCTTCGCCATCATGGACAGCTCCGCGTCCCAGACCAGTTTCATCATGTTGCTGCTTGTCGGGAGTCCGTCTACTTGGCCCAATGCCACGTGGTCCCGTATTCGGTTCAGGTTGTCTTCGATGTACTTCTTCTCCGTAATTGTGAGGTACACTTTAACGTTGTTCGCACAGTTCGGTCCTCCACCGGCTTTGTATTTGCACATGGTGTTTTCCGTCCCGTTGCAACTTAAGTCGCAGTAGTTGAATCGCGGGTCTTCCTGGGCGAATGAGACATGAGAGATGATGATCAAACACATCAAAGCCAGAATAAGATTTTCTATTTTAGGGCTATATTTTGGGCACATGATGTCTTCAGGGCTTCATTTATCTATTGAAACGATTGTTCATCTATATGAGACTAAGACTTTTGAATTAGGCCTAATGTCGACTTCTATACGAATAAAACTTTTCAACTACGTGCTTGTTTGTTGTTGTGCTTTTGTTGACATCCGATTTTAGTTCGTTCATTGTAGAACCACGGAGGTTAAAACAACTTAACCTCTTTCAAACTTGGGTTTGCGGGTTTGCTATTAATCACACAAATGCTTCACTGCTGGGAGTGACAGCTGATAAACACACGGTGTTCTAAAAGTTGCTAGGATATAAAAATGTGTTATACTCTCATGAAGATACTATTATTGCCTCTTTCTGTTGTCACATTGGTTGAAAGGTAATGACTGAACTGTAATTGGACTGTCCGAACTTCAATATAAAGTACATATCAATATCAGTACTTCAATATAAAATTTTCATAGTCTAGGAGTTCTTTGACATTGCCAAGTAGTCGATTGTATGATGATTATTTGTACATTTACGCAATCTTAGAGCTGCTAAATTCCATCAATAGCGTGTTGAGAACGGTTTGCTTGGATCTAAGAACAACCAAGGGTAAAAGTAAGGTAAATTCTACATTATAATTATGATCATGGTCCAGTAATCAAAATTAAAGAAAGGCGAATATTCTTGACTTAAAAATAAAATGTGACCATTATCTGATGGAAGAGTTTATAATCAGGTAATACAGTACCCTGCATATCTTAGATCTTCCAAAGGGGTGAAGGCCCTGTGACGGGTCCAGGATCTGACCCGAGGAGTCACCGTCCAGCAACAGACTGGCAGTGCGGAGTATTGACTCACCCCCCTGGGCCCTACATAGGCCTACCCTACACCCTCTACATCCTAGACCATCCAGCTGGACGTAGACCCTGTGACGGGTCCAGGATCTGACCCTAGGAGTCACCGTCCAGCAACAGACTGGCAGTGCGGAGTATTGACTCACCCCCCTGGGCCCTACATAGTACATAGGCCTACCCTATACCCTCTACATCCTAGATCATCCAGCTGGACGTAGACCCTGTGACGGGTCCAGGATCTGACCCGAGGAGTCACCGTCCAGCAACAGACTGGCAGTGCGGAGTATTGACTCACCCCCCTGGGCCCTACATAGGCCTACCCTATACCCTCTACATCCTAGACCATCCAGCTGGACGTAGATCCTGTGACGGGTCCAGGATCTGACCCGAGGAGTCACCGTCCAGCAACAGACTGGCGGTGCGGAGTATTGATTCGTCAGACCAGGAGGTTTCCATGGCAACGTGCGCATAGCATCCCCACCGCCGACTTGAGGACCAGGCACCCCTCTCACACACCCTTCGCAAGACATTTCTACATAGTCGTTTATATGTTTTGCGGTTTTAATTGTTTTCGGGATATCAGTTAGTGCGCGAAGTCGATCTCGTGTTTTCGCGGTTTCGTGAAGGGCGTGGTCACATACCCGTTGGAGGTGAATGGTGTCATCGTATTCTGTGCTTTTTTTTACTCCCGATTTTCCATTTCCACACAGGAATCGTCAGTTTTTATCGTAATAATTGTGGTTTTGTGTACAAGTTTGGTTTGTCCTAGTAGTAATGCCGGTATCGATTGTACATCCTGCTGACACGCCCTGAGCTGATGTACACGTAGTTCTACCTCTCATAGTTGTACCACTGTGATTTTGAATAATTATAAATATATTTCATTAAAACTCTATTTGTATTGCAAATTAACAATAATTATTTACAGTTAACGTATTTTTTACGTTTTTTGTAAAATAATTATACCACCAGGGCGTAATTTTTTATTTTTCAACCATAATATTTTTAACCATATAGTTTTTTATTATTAAAAGTAACTTTTGCAAAATACATAAATCAAGGTATATTTAATACAAAGTGATATTAAATTCAAATTAACTAATTTTACATGTTGTATTAACCCTAAATCATCAATTAAATAAGTGATTTTAAGTTTAAAAATGTTTCCAGCTTAACTTTTATACGTTAAGAAAGTGAAATTGTGCTTTAAGTGAAGTTTTGTGGAGCTAACCAGTTTTACAATCAAACACCTTCGAGTTGTAAGTATAATTTTATAAATCCTTATTTAATTTATTTCTAAATATTTTTTCCCCATAACTTGAGTTTTTAAACATTAAATTGTTTAAACCCTAATTTCATTTTTATTTGTTTATTAATTAAAGTAGTATAATAGTAAATAAACATATTTTCTTTTTGAATTCAGTATTATTTTAAACATTATGCATGGAAAATACGTAAAATGTAACATAATTTTATTTGAATTATTTAAAAACGTAATTTAAATCTAATTGGAATTAAACGTAAATCTGTAGTGAGGAGTAGGGCAAGGCGGATATAGGTTATGGCATTGTTGTACAGCGATGTTATCTGTAGGGCAGTGGCAGAGGTGATCAGCTGACTCTAGCCGTCAGTGCTGCCACCTCGCGGACACTCCGCGCACTACCGACTCCAGTGTTGAGGCAGACGTCGTACCGCGCGGACGTCCGTGTTATCTATCTTATCACTTGATTGTAATCAGTTGAGTTGTCGAAATGGGTGCCAAAGCTAGTGTATTACAGCAAGGATTGCCCGAGCGCCAGAATTCCACAAGGGAGCAGCAGGTAGAATGTTTGGTGTCTGGTGTTGTTGTCACTTGTACGATAAACAAACAAACAGATAAATAAATGTTGTAAATACTAGATGTAACAGATAATTGAAACAATCTAACCTATAGAAGAGCATGGCTTTTAAATATATGATCTGACGAAAAATGTTAATAATTTTGGAAAAGTAAATAAAAAAATAACGAGATTTTTGTGATAAAATTTTACGTTTTCCCTCCCTCAACACATAAATCACAAACTCCCTCGTTTAACTCACTGTTATTTAATTTTCATAAAAGTAAATTGAAATTTCGAATCGTTAAATATTCACAGATTTTCTTAGCTTTCAATAAGCTTGAATCATACATGTTTACAATGTACGGTATTATTGGAAATTTCTTCTAAACATTAAACGAACTTGCATCACAAACATCCCCGGCATCCATTTCGTCCCACCCAATCTTTTATAACAGTTATTTGGATTCCATTGAAACAAAAAACCTATTCATTTCGATTAAAATAAGAGTTAAAAAAAGTTTTCTGTATTTCAACTAAAAATTTAAATTTGTTATGGTTGAACGGTGATATTGCAATAAATGTGATGGTATCGTCGGTATTGACGGGACCCAGTGCACCCCGCACCCTCCTTTGAGCATGCGCGCGCCACCACCACTGGACCACACTGTCTGTAGCCTGTAATTCACCAACCGTTTATTTATACACATTCCATAACACCTTTTACTGGCACCAGTTAATTTTCCACGTCGTAACAAATAGTTTTATAGCTTTACTTTAAAAGAAAATTTCTTGTCAGGTTGTAGTAGGTATTGTATTCCATATCGTACGTTGACTAAACAGTGGATGACATGGGGCGTTACCGTTACGGAAAAATGTCATAGGAAATTGTAGGGGTATATAATCTCGTTTTAGCGAATTTCCCTATAGGGAATACGCTATTACCGTAGTAGCCATGGTAAGACCTAAGCCCGGGACCACTTTACTTTTTCATTTTGAGGTCCCCAGAAGCCAAAAACACCATTCGTTCGTTTTCATATATATATATATAAAAATAATACATACATACATACATACATATATATATATATATATATATATATATATATATATATATATATATATATATATATATATATATATATATGTGTGTGTGTGTGTGTGTGTCCGTGGTACTGATAACTTTTGAAGGGGACCTCCGATTTTGATGAAATTTGGTATGAAGGTGTTAGACCTGGTCTATTTTTATGAGTTCGCGAACCAGTATTGTCGGGTTATGGGAACGGGGTTTTATGGGGTTTTTAATGGGTTTTTCACATTTTTGGACCTAAATTTTCAAAATTCATAAACTTTAACGAAAACCATTTAAAAGAGCTTAAAAAAAACAAACAATTTAGTATTTTGAATCTTTAAAATAGCTTAACTGGTTATAGAGAAAATTCAAATCAAGTTTCCCATGTTATTCTTATGGGTAAATCTTTAAAAAGTTATATATCGCTCATTTATCAACATATCTTAATAAAAAATTTTATGAACCTTCACTAGGTGGTGAGTAATTAAGATTTGATAAAAAACCCCCATGGCAGCAAACCTACATGCTAAATCCCACGGTATTCTAATGGAAAATAAGTGTAGGGCCTATAATGGGAGCAAGAGAGATGAAGATAATAAGGTATCTGTTCCTAATCAGCTGATCAGCTGTCTTCTGCATATTTGTCAAATTCGAAATGTTTATGTTTTGTTATTTGTAAACAAATCATTCCTTTTGCATTGAAGCTTTGGATGTCCACTTTTATTACTGTTAAAAAAGTCATTTATTGCAATATCAATATTAATAGTATATAAATTATTAAATAAAAATAATGTACACAGAAATATAATGCTATTAAATATATTATATTTCCTTGTAAAGATTATTAATTATATAAGATAGCCAAAAAGTTCTTTGATGTAGAAATAATAATTCTTTTGAAATTCGCTGAGTACGCAGGTCTGCTGCGACGGGGGTATTTATGCACGCTGTATATACGCGAGGTAGATGTTTCATGTGCTTTGATGTTCAATGCAATTATATTTGGGCCTATATGTTTCAATTGAAGATATGATTAAGGGATAATTCAATGAATAAATCTCATAATGGATATATGAGATAAAGAAAAAGTTTTTTTTTACTGTAATGCACTGAAAGAAAATATTATTTTGGAACGTCATAATTTGCTGTTTTTTTTTAACGAACTATGATTGTCAGGATGGCTTTGATATTTAGTTTTATCCAACCCTATATATACGGTTATTTTGGATTGGATAAAATTATGTGCATGAATGTATATATTTAATACGCGACACACGGAACTAAGAAACTCATTTTGGAACTAATTTTACATCATACTTCCTTCAGTCTTCTACAGGTTTGAAAGATTTTGATGTATTTCGATAAAGGCGCGAAGTTGTTACTGGAGTAAAATATACATTCAAAAGGAAGAGCCCCACAATCCCTTAATCCCACAATTCGCTTAATTTGGTTAACATCGATTTAGGAAACTAATTGTTTATAAAGTTTATGAGCTGTACAGAGTAAACACAGTACACAGTGTTTTTTTTCCTTCAAGATATATTATAAAAACTGTATATTAGTCAAAGGTTAAAACTAGTTTTAAATTTAATTGTGATTATTCTTGAGAGTTAATATCTACGGATATTCCTGATATTGCCTGGACTCACACCTCCGGCCCTACTTGTGACTAATAAACAGAGTTATCAATTAACCTGCACACCCCTCAAACGTTCCTGTAAACATGCACTCACTCAGATTTGAGCTGTATGAGCAGAGGGCTCTTCCCCAAATTATAGTAAATGCCAAAATTAGAGAGACTGGAGGCAGGTAGTCCCGACCCGTCCTAATCCTTTGTTGACAAAACATCCCCTACTGTAGCGCGGCAGTCCGGTACGGCACCGGAATGCCGCCCAGGTCTCGGGGAATTCTCCGAATTTTGGCCACTGCCAAATCAAATCAAATCAAATCAAATCAAATCAAATCAAATCAAATATCCTTTATTGCCATAAAACCATATTTACATGCATAGGCTTGCGTCAGAACAAATAAAAATAAAATTACGAAATTTGTGAGAAACTTAAATTTAAACTAAATTAGTCTATTCTCAATAAAATCTTTAACAGAATAAAAAGACTTGTCAATAAGGAAGGCCTTGAGCTTTCTTTTAAAACAATTAAAATCATTTTCACACTGTATAATCTCAGGCAGGGCATTAAACAATGTAATGGCGGTATAAAAGGTATGGCGTTTAAAAAAGGAAGTATGATGGAGAGGAATATTTAGTTTGGTGGTATTTCTAAGGTTGTATTTGGACTGTGGAACAAGAGGCTGGAAAATGCTATGGTTCTGTTGAAAAAATATTATGGTTTGAAAGATGAAAATACTGGGAAATGTAAGAATGTTAAGATTTTGGAAATGAGGCCTACATGACTCCCTTTGACGAACGCCAGCAATGATTCTAACAGCCTTTTTTTGAAGGATGAAAACTTGTTTTGTTTTTGAAGTTTCAGAGCCCCAGATTGAAACAGCGTAAGAAAGATAAGGAAAAACCAAGGCGTAGTATGCAGATAGAAGCACAGATGAGTCCGTGAAGGTTGCAAGCCTACGGAGCACAAAAATCCCAGAACAAATCTTCCTTGAAACATTTTGAATATGGGTGGAAAAATTTAAATTTCTGTCAACAAATAGACCCAGAAATTTTACTTCTTGTTCGGAACAGACTTCAACATCATCAATGAAAATGCTGAGGTCATCACAGATCCTTGTTGCGATTGTGAAGTTTAGCAACGTAGTTTTTTCTGCATTGACAAAAAGGCCATTTTCTTGGAACCACTGGACTATTGAGTTTGACTCCAAAAAAGTTCTTATTTCCATGTCTTCTCGACAGAGATCATCGATAACAATTGAGGTGTCATCAGCAAATAAACACAAATGAGCATTACCAAGACAACTCTTCAAGTCATGAACAAACAAAATGAACAACAACGGCCCAAGAATGGAACCCTGTGGCACCCCAGCACTGACATTCTGCACATCGGAAGAGCATCGTTTGAGCGTATTTCCATCGTTGAACGGTATTTCAACAACCTGCCTACGTTTTGATAAGTAAGAAGAAAACCATTGTAGCGCTACACCTCGAACACCAATATTTTCGAGTTTTTCTAGCAATAGACAATGCGAAACCGTGTCGAATGCTTTGCGAAGATCAAAGAAAACACCTGAGGCTGATCTCCCCTTATCTAAAGCATTCACAACCCTATCTAAGAGCATGAAAATCGCATTGACAGTAGAGCCTCCCCTCACAAATCCAAACTGGTTTTCAAACAAAATGCTATGATCTATAAAAGACCAAAGTCTGATTAAAACAGCCTTCTCAAAGATTTTGGAGAAAGTAGATGCAATTGAAATGGGTCTGAAGTTATCCAGAATGTCAGCTCTCCCCTTTTTGTGCAGGGGCTTTACTATGGACAGCTTTAAGTAATTTGGGAAAACTCCACTCTCGAAAGAATGATTGATTAGATGAACAAGTGGCTTGACAAAAAGCTGACTGCAGGTCTTAAGTAGTTTAGATGACATATTGTCACTGCCTGAAGATGTCTTAGGTTTTAAAGACCTGATTAAGTCAGTTACCTCTTCCTCAGAAACGGGTGCAAGGTAAAAAGAAGATGTCCTTGAGCTGAACCGCTGGGATGTAGGAAGACTTTTAGGTGTAGATTGCCCATTATTACATACACTAACAAAATGGTTGTTGAAAAGGTTTGCAACCAATTTTGGGTCTCCAACATCAGCACCATTATTGTCTTTGATTGCTTGGGGAATATTTGAAGACACTTCCTTACCTCTGCTCTCATTAACAATTTCCCAAACACTTTTTACTTTATTAGAAGAGTTTTGGATAATGTTGAACACTTTAGATGACTTTGCGAATCTAATGCTGGACCTATATTGCCTCTTCAGTGACAAGTAATGTTGTCTCCTTACATCTGAAGAATCAAAATCCTTTGTAAAATAATACCACTGAAGAACCATATCACGAAGTTTTATTTGATCAGCATTTAAAATCACTTTTGTAAGGGGAACACGCTTACGAAGTCTTACTTTTTTCTCTGGAAATGCTTGTTCAAAATAAAAATGCAAGATAGATTCAAAGATACGATTTGAGAAACAAGATCGCATCGTACACCAGAGAGTTTAAGAACTCAAAGTCTTTGATTGATCACGTATATACTGACCTTCCTGATGACTTGATTAGTTGTTCAGTACTGGTTACGGCCTTATCTGATCATCATGCGCAGGTGGCAGTTGTCAAACTGTCAAACCCTGGTGGTTTTAAGCAGCCTCAGAATGTTCTTAGGCGATCATTTTCCGATGACAATGTCCGCATCTTCAAGTATCTTCTCGACAAAGAAACATGGTCCAGTGTTTTTGAGGCAGGCGAAGGTGTAACTCCTATTTTGTCTGAGGTTTATCCCTTTTAAAATGGTTACTAAACATCGTAGAACTACGATTCAAATTTTGTTATAATCGTCTAATCAACACGCAACACATAATCCATGAATTTTTATTGTACGTGCATTGGTTCGATTATTGGATAATTGAGACAGTGGCCAAAATTCTGAGAATTCCCCGAGGCCCGGGCGGCCTTCCGGTGCCAAACCGGCCGACCGCGCTACAATAGGGGGTGTTTTGTCAACAAAGGATTAGGACGCAGGGCCGCCCCGAGGGCAATAGGCGCCTGGGGCAAGGTTTTGACCAGCGCCCCCTAAATTAAATAATTGGCATATTAAAATTCATCTGAAGGTAATCATCAGCTGTTAAATTACAATTCACATTGAAGAACTTGCAATAGAAGTTGGTCAACATTTTAAAGCGACCTCTAGAAATAAATGCGAGGGAAGCGAAATCCAAAACAATATGACCTTTTTAATTACGATTCGTCATTACGGTATATACTAAGCTTTAAAATGACACCTCAATCTTAAAAATCGGTTCAGTGGGTCGAGAGAAAAAGGGACGTAACAGACGAAACCCTTACCGGTATAGAAATAAGAAGATAGAAGATTCACGAAAATAGTCCGATGAGAGTCGGTACATTGTTGCCAAATTTTTTGTGAAACACATTTTATACCGGTATTACACATGATAAACATAACCACAAATCCACAAATGATAACATTGCAGGGCGAGAGTGGGTGAGTGGGGATTTAATCTCGTTGGTGGGGACACAGGGATACAGCTGTTAAATTTCCATCGGACTACTTTTGTACATCTTACTAGTTTTGTAATGTAATGTAATGCTGCTAGTTAATGTAAGACACAGAACAGAAATAATAAGAGAGAATGTACACACCAACACCATATCAAATTACATGAGGGGTTGAGGTTATGAATGAGTGACGGGGTGGGGTGGGCGTATGCGCAATTTACAACTGCGCGACCGCCGAGCTCAAGTGAGCGCTCAATCCATTTTTGCAGTGCGTAAAATCAGCTTGCCAGTAGTAGGCTTACAGGCTTGCAGCCAAAAGCGATGCTATCATGATTCACTTTCACTTGCTTTGTAAAAAAGATTTAAAGTTACCATGAATAATTAGTCACTACTCATTCCCCGACTATTATAAACTGTTTTAAATGTTTATTTGAACTAATCAACAAAATTATTATTAAACTATTTTTAACAAAAATATTTATTGATGCAGTTTTTAAAATTTTTCTCAAGTCTCCGAGTCTTTAAAAAACGGTGATTTCCCCTCGCCGCGGCGCCCCTTAGGCCGCGGCGCCCGGGGCAACTGCCCCGGTCGCCCCGCCCTCGGGGCGGCCCTGTTAGGACGGGTCGGGACTACCTGCCTCCAGTCTCTCTAATTTTGGCATTTACTACCAAGAATTAAAAAAAAAAAAAAAAAAAAAAAAACTAATCAAGAACAAAGACGCATCCCATGATCTACTATGCTGTCTCCAAAATGCTAGTGAACATTTAGACTTGTAGACCTCTCCACTAGTGTCACAACTTCGATGCGATCATTGGACATCATTTGTGCATCATTGGACTCATTGAAACTAATCTTCCTGCTAGAATTGTGGATGCGGAACTCGGGTTTGCTGGTTTTAACGCCCATAGATGCGACAGATCTTGAGTACAAGTTCTAAGAAGGGCTTTGGTTGAACCCTTATTGCCGTGCGAAACACCATTCCAAGCATTGTTATAAGTACGCCTGCTTGCACCACCGGAGACAGGATTTCTGTCCTGTAAACGATCAACTACTAGCTTGTTTTTGAGCTGTGTCTATTTACCACTTAATCTCTCCTCTACATTCTATTCTGAATTCTGCATTAATGCTGAAGATGCTCTAAATTCAGCAGCCTGTAACCCTCATAACGTTCTGCTAATAGACGACTTTAATTTGCCAACTGCTAACAGGGATCAATCTACCTACAACAATGCTCCTGCAGCTGCCCGTCATGTAATGGGTTTGGTAACAACTCACAATCGTAGCCAACAGGACTTAGTTTGCAATAATCGTGGTGTCTGCCTGGACCTGATCTTCTTTTCCTTCAGTAACACTACGACTACAGTTGTTGCAGCTATCGATCCAATATTCTACTTGTAGATGTATATCACACTGCCTTGGATATCTCAATGATGTGATCACGTTCCCAGAAGTCTTACTTTCCTATCAAAAGAGTGGGTGCCAGGGTGCCCGTAACTATATAGGAACATGGTGATTCAACCGACTCTCGCTAAAGTTTTTGAAGGAATTGTACTTCATCACCTTTACTTTCACCCAAGAAAATACATCGCAACTGACAGAATGGGTTTGCAACCTCTTTACCATAAGTAATTTTCTAGTCTTGCGAGAGCTTTTGATGTCCTCCTTCATCAAGTCCATTCAAGTCGATTAATTTTTCTACTTGGATTTCTCCAAGGCCTTCGACAGAGTAAACCATCGCCTTCTGGAAGCTAAACTTGAGGATATGGAGTTACGGGACCTTAAATGACTTGAAAACTACCTTGCCCATAGGACTCTTGAGCAAAATGTGACGGTGTCTATTTCTTGCCGTTTTGCAGTATCTTCGGGAGTCCCACACGGATCACATCTTGACCCTTTACTCTTCAACATTTTTATGATTGATATTGGTAAAGCCATAATAATAAGACTCAATAAGACTCAATAAGACTTTATTTACCATTAAATACATTATGTACAATAGGTTCGTCATCAATAATTAGATACTAATACTAAAATAAATACAAACACAAGCCATGCATGTTAAAAATGCAAGTCCATGCAATGAAAAAAAAAATGAGAAAAAAAATCATTTCCATGCACAAGCAAGCAAACAAAATCAAACGTGCCAAAAGGAGAAAGCGAATCATGCTTGAGCAACATATCTTGTGTGTGGTAAATTATGGTGTTGTTAGTGGTGTTTGAACTTAATTAGTTGCAATTGTTTTGTCTGCCTGAAAGTATTCTGTGAGATTGTAAAAAGGATTTTGTTGGAGCCATTTCTTCATAAAAATGGAAAATTTGGGTTGAGGCAGGTTACGGATTGGAGGAGGAAGCACATTGAAGAATTTTATACCTGTAACAGGAAAGCAGTGAATGGTTTTTGAGAGTCTATTTCTGGGAATGAATATGTTCATATGTCTGGTATCGTGACTATGTACATCATTGTGTCTAAGATAGGAGGATTGTCTGCTTTTAATCATGTTGATACACTGTAAAATGTACTCATTGACTACTGTTAAGATACAATGTTGCACAAACAGGGGTTTACAATGTTCCAGAAAACCAACTCCGGAAATCAACCTTACAGCTTTTTTTTTGCAGAATGAGAACTTTTTTAGCATTATGTGAATGACCCCACAGCCTGGTGCCATAAGCCAAAATCGAGTGAAAGAAGGCGAAATAGGCCTGTTTAAGAACATCTTGAGAAAGGTCTGACGTTAAGCGTCTCAACAAATAAATCACTCTGCTCAATCTATAGTACATAAAAAATCAATGTGGTCATCCCAGGATAACTTACCGTCTAATACAAATCCTAATAATTTTACAGATTGACTTTTCACTGTTTGAGTTGACATACTACATGTTATTTCCTTAGTTTTAGACTCATTTAAAGCTAGCCTGTTCTTGATGAACCACCTCTGAGTAATATCTAAGGTTTCTTGAGCTATTGACTTGGCAAGAGCTATGTCATTGTGTGATGCAAACAAAGTTGTGTCGTCTGCAAAAAGCACCACTTTTCCAGCAACACTATAGTGCAGATCATTTATAGCCACAAGGAACAGCAGAGGGCCCATTATTGAGCCCTGTGGCACGCCAAATCTGATACTCTTAGCACTTGAGTTCTTACCATTTAAGCTGACAATCTGTTGCCTATCAGTGAGATAAGAGTTAATCACTCTGAGAGCACCCTCTCCTAGACCATACTGTCTCAACTTGACCAACAGAATATCGTGCGGAATGCAATCAAATGCACGCGAAAGATCGCAGAGAATAATGTGAGTGGATTTCATATTCTCAAAGGAGTTTAGGATTTCCTCAACCAAAGACTCAACTGCAAGGACTGTGGATTTCTCCCTCCTGAAACCGAACTGAGATGGTACTAGGAGGTTGTGCGTCTCAAAGTAATTGTACAACTGCATGAACATTACAGCTTCAAATATTTTGGCAAACGCTGGAATCAAGGATACCGGCCTATAGCTCGAAATATCCTGTCGGGGCCCCTTCTTATAAATTGGCACGGTCCTGGATATTTTAAGAACATCAGGAAACACGCCCACGACAAGACAAGAATTAATCAGTCTGGCATGAACAGGAGCAATTACATGAATCACCCGCTTCATGAGATTTGTGGTCATGTCATAAATATCTTTGCTGTTTGAAGTCTTAAATCTATGTACAATATTTATAATATCTTTGTCCGTTACATTATTCCAATAAAACTCTGTTTCAACATCTGGAACATTTACAAGATCAGTGGCCAAAGCTGGCACAAGGGGGATCTGTTCAATAATCTCATCAACAGATTTTACAAAGTAGTTATTCACCTCATCTGCACTAACCACTAGTTCATTACCATGGCTATTTTGAGGCCTATTACGATTAATAAGAGACCATGCTGCCTTACATGGATTGGGTGACTCTGAAATATAAGAGGCATTAGCAGCCAGCTTGGCATTCTTTACACCCAGCCGATACTCCCTACGGAGACTGCGCAACATAGGTAGCAGGTCTGGCCTACCTTTAGAAACATCATCTATGATGGTTATCCATCTCTTCTGTTGAGCCAGTTCAGGAGTATACCAATTTGACCTAATTGGCTTGAAACTCTGGGAAAAATTTACTTTAGGCTTATTACTACTATGTACATGCTTAACCTTAAGCGGAAATACAAAGTCAAATGCATATTTAAAATCTAAGAAAAATTCATTGAAATGTTCATCTGTTTTCACATAGTTTACGGGTTTGAGCCAGTGATGTACCTGTGACTGTAATATGTCAGCAAAAGAACAAAAAGCCTCATCGCTAAAATACCTCAAGCTGAAAAATTTTTTCACCTCTGAGAAACTAGGCTTACTTACATAAGCACAATCAAGAGATAAAAATACATGTTTGTGGTCTGCCACACTATCCTTACTTACAGTAACCTTAAAATTACATTCCGGCAAGTTTGTAATGAAAGAATCAAGAGAGGCTGGACCCCTATAGGTTCCGAAACAGTGCTATATAGATTAAAACCTCTCAGAAAGTTGTGAAAGTCTTTGGCCTCACTTGGAGAGGTAATAGAATTAACATTATGATCAGTTCCAATTACTATAAACATTCCCAGGGTCGAGACATATCCTAGACACAGTTCCAGGAGCTCAAAAAACCTATTCATTCTGCCACTCGGTGATCTACTGTACATGGTTATCACAATGAGGGATAGTTCGGATAGGATTAAACCAGCAAATTCGCACTCCTTCTCCTCACAAAACTGCGAAAGGTCAAGTGGTATAGTGGTCAGGCTCAATCTATTGTTAAAATAAACTGCCACGCCACCATTAGGTGTTTTCCTACAAAAATAGGCTACTAGCTCGAGATTACCAATTTTGTGAAAAAACACAATTTCGTCCTTTGTGAACCAATGCTCACATACACAAATAATATCAGGGGCGTAACAGAGGGGCCCGCAGACCCCGCGGTGCGGGGGGGGCCCGCAGCTAAGGGGGCCCGTGAAATGTGAAATATGTTATGTTTAATAATTTTAACTAATGTTAGCAGTTTTACATTTTTTAATGTCCCATTGTATTTTCAAAATAACATGATTATATTTCTTTTTAAAAAATAAAAATATTTTTGCAATTAGGTTTGTCGGCAGGACACCGCAGTAGGCCTAACTAAACTCTGCCGGCTGCAGCTGGTCTACCGCCGGCTCAACCTGACCGCCGCGGAATTCGTCGTTCTGTGTTGCGGCAATAATTGAATTTGGGGATCTTTTTAATAATTAAATTTAATGAAAAACTATCTTTGAAGTACAATGTCCCAAGAAAATCTTAGTTGCTTGAGTATACCAAGTAATAGAGAATAAGACAACCATACGTTTCAGAGGTACAGTAATCACATCAGCTGTTTCTTAAAACTGCGTAGGCCTACTCTCTAAGAAGATCCAATGAAGACAAAAGAAATACTTTTGAAGAAAAATAGTGATAAAAACATTTTTCACTGAAATGAACAAAATTATATAAATTTATTTTCAATTTATTTTAAGCTTGAGAATTTTTATTTTTTACAAGAAAACTACTTTAAATGCCGATAACAATGATGTTATTATATAGCCTACTTTAACCGTTGCATTTGTTTTCTCGCTTTCCCTTTTTAAAACACGTGTTATTCGTTGTGCTCATAGAGTTAAGAATCCTTGATGTTAGCTAAGTACTAGAGTGGTTATAGTGCTCGCATTTGAAGCCAAATGTTGCCGGTTCGCGGTCCTCAGAAAAGTAAATAGATTTTTAAAGGTTAGATTTCGGACCCGGATTAACCAACAAGCATCGGTTAACCTCTTACTGGATGATAAATAAAAGACAAATTAGATACATTGAGTTTTGTTACTTTAATTTTTGATAAAATGTCTAAGAGAGGGTAATAATATAAAACGAACAATTAGGCTGAATTTCTTTAACAGGATAGACTGTATGCCTAGTTGCAATCTGAATAAAAGTAGGCTATACATATTTTAAAATAGCCTTGCGGTAAAAACATTACTTGCGGTTGCAATGTTACAATTACCATTGACTATGTACACTACCGTGAATAGACCTCTCATCCAATGCATTTAGTTTGAGGCAAAAATTGGAAGTTTCGTGTACGCCGGGTACCAGAGTCGCTGCCATCAATGTTGTTATTATTTAGCTGAATTTACGGTGCTGCAAAAAACGTTTCATCACAACATAAACAAAAACCTCCATTATAAAATGTTTAATTCTTGATTGAGAAGAGTGGTAGCATTGACTTGCCTATCATATGACTCTTATTGTACTTTCATGTACGCCGAACGAGATCACATCACCGTGAATATGTTTCAAACACGCCTATGCTATGAGAAATCTACTCACGGTAGTGTACATAGTCAATGCAATTACTGTAGATGCACAATAATACTTTTAACTTTGTCTTAATAGTTATATATATATATATATATATATATATATATATATATATATATATATATTGTAAAATATAAAAAGAGCTTTACCCCCACCTGTAACCACTGGTTTACTGGCGGTAAACAGTGATAATCGGTGATTGGAACTTTCGGAGGGGGGCCCAAAAATAAGTTTGCAGGGGGGCCCGAAAAAATCAGTTACGCCACTGAATAATATCTATATTATTAGATAAACATAGCAGCTCAAGTTCGTTGACTTTATATCGCAAACTTTGTACATTAATAGAACAAAGGTTCAAACTACAGAGTTCATCAAATTTTATTGATTTCTGACAAGACAACTCAACTGCCTGATCCCCAGATAAAACCTGGCTTAAATGTACAGAGTTCACACCATGCATGGATTCTCTCAATTTAAAGGAATCAGACTCACCTCACCAATCTCATTTCTAAGTTCAACATCAAGATTAAATTCCGAAGGCAAACTAGGCTCAGGCCCACTACGGGCTGACGGAAAACACATGGTTTTAGGCCTATTTAACTCTTTAACGCCATGTCAACCAAGTATCTGATGTTTGCCGATAATATGAAAATCTTAACCATAGTTGATTCCAGCCTAGCCATGAGAAAATTCAACTATCTCTCAATAAAATTGATACCTGGTGTGAAAATAATGCCATGCAGCTTAATGCCTCCAAATTTGTTGTCATAACAGTCCATCATGGGCAATCGAACTTATAGCATTACGAAATCAATTGATCTCTTACAGTACAGAAAGTAAAAAACCTATGTGCAATGACCTTCTTTTCAAAGAAAATTTACAATTGAGATTCAGTTTGAAACGTGAAGCAAGTCCAATCAGCTACAATGTAATAGAAGGCTATTTTATTTACTAATGGTTACGGACATCAATAACTCGCCATCATCTGATTAGATGCTGATAGACTTTGATCGAGGGCGTGGTCTCCTGGGATTCAAGCTTCTTATAAAGTATGCATTAGCTAAAACACTCGGATTCAAACGTTCAACTCGGATCAACATTTTTGCGTTTTTACACACGACTGCATTGCATAAATTATCTCACAAAAGTATAGCTGAACAACTTTTGAATGCGTCGTACATTAGATTTGTCTCGTGTTGGGATGTTTTAATTGGGCGGTTAAGTGGAGTGCAACTCGCTTAATTTGTTGCATGACTAAACTGTAGTTACAAACAGCATTTAGTTTGTTAAATTGCTGCCGTAGTTTAAATTCTCTATTGCAATGTTGACTGCATAAGTCTTACCATTACCTATAGACTAACTTTAATATACTTATTATAGCGCAGGATGATTTGAAATTGATATGTGGTGACGCCAATGTATACAGAATAAAATAAGTAGGGACATTTCATGTTAAAACATGTTAGTTTTGTCCTCGAAAACCACAGGAAAATAAAGCACTGATGCTAGGATTACTTCTCCTTACTGTCACTGGAAGCGCTGTTTACCTCTTAAATGTCAAAACTAGCATATTTGTTTACAAAAAAATCAAAACGATAAGAAACTACTGTAAACTTATTAGAGTAATCTGTTTCCATTCAACCAATCAGCATTATCTTTATGGTGGTGCTATATGCGTTTCGGGGGCGGTGTTCTGACTTCCCCAAAAGGATGTCCCTGTTCTGTATACATTGGTGACGCGATCTCTAAAACACTACACAAAACATTTTTTATTTGGAGATTTTGTGACGGTTTATTTGGCAGCAATGTAACCAGATGCAATTTTTAAGATTTTGTTGAATCACTGTATGGTACGTTGAACAAAACCTGTCATTTTTTTAAATACCCCCGTCGCAGAACACTATTATGATATTATCTTAGCATTGACTATGTACACTAATGTGAATAGACCTCTCATCCAATGCATTTAGTTTGATGCAAACATTTGGAAGTTTCGTTTACCATTGCCAGAGTCGCTGCCATCGATGTTGTTATTATTCAGCTGGATTTACAGTGCTGCAAAAACATTTCATCACAACATAGACAAAAACTCTATTACAAAATGTTTAAGCCTTGATTGAGAAGAGTGGTATAGTACTGATTTGTCTATCATACTTCCATGTCATCGATGTTCCATGTACGCCACTGAAGATCGCGCTATCGTATATTGGTTTCAAACACGCCTATGCTATGAGAAGTATACTCACGTTCGTGTATACATAGTCAATGGTCTTGGTCTTAGTTAGTCTTGTGGTATTACCAGTAACACACTAGTTTAACCTCGTTTGATATCCACATTTTCTGAAACGCTAGAAAAGAGCTGAAACACCGCGATCCCAGTGGAAGTAACAGAATGTACGGAAGCACATGGGCAGCATAAACAATGGGCGCCGTGGAGAGTGACAGACCGTCTATAATGAGCCGCATTAACCCACGTGATGACGTCATAGCTGGGCTGGGGTGGCGACGAAATCATTCGCGGACCCCACGCACTCAGCACTAAACAGTATACTTTCCGGTTGATTAGATTTTTTTGCATTATTAAAGTAATAAATGATCGTAATATTGTTCTGATTTGAAAGCAAGATTCATGATTTGTCAAGGTTTTTAATTTTATAACAGTTTAAGAGTGCTATTATGCTTTAAATAAAAACTCAGCTTCTTTCAAAGATTTGTTTTTATATTTAAAGCTTTTAACACTGTTTATTTATTATGAACCCTACAAGGACGAAATGCCAGAGTTGTGTATCTGAGGACTGCAAAGTTATGAAAGTTTTGAAACTTACAATTTTGAAAAGTATACATATAGTAACGAACGAAAAGGGTGGAACTAACTTTAATTTTGAATTATTATTTTTAAGACTTTGTATGCGAGGTAGAACAGTTAATTTGATATACAAAAATAAACAATAACCAATTCGGATAGGACATCGACATTGCTGAAATATAAACAAAAAGGAACAGCAAGGCTTATAATGCATTTATGTACGGCGAAAATGTTATATTGTAAGATAAATATTTACTAACTTCTTCCAAACTAGAATAGTCTAACAAAGAACGTGAATTTAATTAAAATCTTAAATGAAGGTTTAAACTTAATATGAGTGCATTCAAAATTAAATGAAAAATAATCACCACACTACTAACATCAGCAAAGTTGAACTGTTTGCTAGATCATCCCTTGGTATTATGCCATGTTATGTTCATGAGTTAAAAATTAATTGATTTTTAACTTTATGGATACTTTTTAGTGTTATCTAAATAATTATAAATTTGCAGGCTGCACCTTAGTAATATGCCGGTACTGATGAATCAACTATTTTCAAGTAGTCATCAATGATGATTAAAGGTTTATTTCCCTCAAGCAACCTTTTAAGAATACATATCAGAAAAATCTTTAAAATGGTGAATATATTTATATAACCACGGTAATGAGTATAATTATTCTAAAATCATTAAAACCTCTAGTAGCTTACACATCAAGTTTTCCATACATTATAATCAATGGTCCACGTACGCTATGATTGAACATGAATTATTCTTTACGTTATGTTTACTGACGTTTTGGACTTTGACATTAATGGTATAAAGCCAATGCTAAATGTAGTTGCATTGGCCATATATTTCAAATAAATTTTGTAATACACCATAAATATCATAAGATAATACAAAGTGGAAGGTGATTTGATTCTTGCCGGTCACATGTTGTAACTTGTGCCACACAGAAGGCCTGTTGAGCGTAGTGCATGGAATGCCAATAGTGTCAACTACACCATCGGCCCCGCTGTATATGGGGACGAGTCCACTACGTTGCCAACCAGAGTGGCCGTTTAGCTTTTTATGTCAAGGAATCACACACCTCACCTCCATAGTTCGCACTTGGATTCTAAAAATATTCATTTGACTCTGCATTTGTCATTTGATGCCGGTAACGTTTTTTTTTCAGGAATGCATAGGAAATAGAATCTCTTTTCTCAGAAACATTTTCTAAGCTGAAATAATTTTTAACGGAAGAATTATTGGAAAGAATTCGACGAGGAGACTCAAAACGTATTCATAAAAATTTTCTTAATAAGCACATTTTTAGTAGAAAGTTTAGGAAAATTGTGAGCATATTTTCATTAACAATCAGAACAAAAACATATTAGGCTTCTTAGATTAGGCCTATTACCAACTGATGAATGAATGCTATGCTATGGTTCAACAAACGAAATTAGATCATTGTATTACCCAATGAATAGTAGCTTAGTAATTGATAGCTTCATGGAACACTACTTTTGATTGTCTTTGCACAGTATGTTGTTCGTTCATTGGAATGTGTTTTGTAAGTTGTGTCTGTAATGGCACTTTACTTCTCTACATAAGCGCTACATTCTCAATTTTCATTGTAAGGGGACTTTCCTTAAAACGCACACATATATTTGAACAAAATACATACAGGGTTAGGCAAAAGTCTGGACACCCCCAGTTAACTTTTTAACGCGTTGCAGTAGGAAAGCCATACTCAGCACATGTTAACAACATGAAAAACTGCACTTTTTCATCAACTACACAACTTTGCCCCTGCCCCCAAAATGGGGTATTTTGGGGGTAGCCCCAAATTTTCAAATGTAAACCCCTATTGAGTGACCCCTCATTTTAAACGGTGTATCAAGAGAAATTAAATGGCGCAAACCGGAGGTCGATATCTCATCCATAACCAAAATGGCAGCCATTTCAAAATTTGAGATAAGCAAGCAAGTATAAGTTTGGACACCCCCAATTAATTTTTTAACACGTTGCTGTAGGAAAACCAAACTCGGCACATGTTAACAGCATGAAAAACTGCACTTTTTCATCAACTACACAACTTTTTCCCTGCCCCCAAAATGGGGTATTTTGGGGGCAGCCCCAAATTTTCAAAAAAAAACCCCTATTGAGTGACCCCTCATTTTAAACGGTTTATCAAGAGAAATTGAATGACACAAACCGGATGTCAATATCTCATCTCTAACCAAAATGGCAGCCATTTTAAAATTCGAGAAGGCTAAATTGACGTTTGTTAAAATTAAATCGGAAAATAGCTTTTTAGAATTTATAATTTCTGGAATTATTTTAGTATTGAACCTAGTAGCAGAAATGAACTAGTAAGTTCAATTCTAAAATAATTCCAGATATTCTCGATTCTAAAAAAGTTGTTTTCCGATTTAATTTCAACAAATGTCAATTTACCCTCCTCGAATTTTAAAATGGCTGCCATTTTGGTTAGAAATGAGATATCGACCTCCGGTTTGTGCCATTTAATTTCTATTGATAAACCGTTTAAAATGAGGGGTCACTCAATAGGGGTTTACATTTGAAAATTTGGGGCTGCCCCCAAAATACCCCATTTTGGGGGCAGGGACAAAGTTGTGTAGTTTATGAAAAAGTGCAGTTTTTCATGTTGTTAGCATGTGCCGAGTTTGGTTTTCCTACTGCAATGCGTTAAAAAGTTAACTGGGGGTGTCCAGACTTTTGCCTAACCCTGTATATTTTTATACAAAATACATAGTATACAAAATACACGTATATTTGTATTTAATAAACATGTTGAAATGTGCGAAATGTTGAAATGAAATTATTTAAATTAAATGTGGAAATTATTTAAATTAAATGTGGAAATGAAATTATTTCCTCACTTAATCGACATAAGATACCAAAATAAATTGATTGAAAGGCTGAATATAAGAATATGCAAGGGTTTAAACTATTATGTGAATTGTTTTAAACGTTCAGTTTAATCACTTTCAATGATATTTTTAATTTATTTTCCGAATCTCTCAACTAATAAACTAACTTTTAAGAAGCAAGACGATCTCGTGTTTGGTTAAAATCTCAATAAATCTTTCCATTATAAGTCTCATCACCCTCGCGTCAAGGCTCATTAGATCTTTAATTTCTTGATGGGAGTTAATTACGTTTCAATGTGAATAAAAGGATCTCTAATTAATTTTACGGTTTTGCAGATTTTTACATTATAAACACATGCCTCTCAAAGTTTAATCTTGTTACATTAGTGTCTTATTTTTTACGGTAGATTATGTTTTAACAAATATCGACAGGCAGAATACCGAAGTAAATATTGTAATATGAAAAGTAACATCTATATACTTAAAACAGTAAGGTAAAGCCGTCTTTGGACAGTTCGTCTGATGAGACTTCTACTGGGCCAATTTACATGCGGGTTGTACCAAAACAAACATTTTCGGTCCTATATTGGCAGGTTTCATTTTTATTTAGAAAATATTTACGTTAAAAAGGTCAACAATGGAAAAGAAACTTATTTTAAAGAAAGAGTCAACATTTTCAAACCTTTGAACAGTTCGTTTGGGACTTCCACTGGACTGAGATACATGCGGTTCATAGAAAATAAAAGCTAAAGTCTTTTATATTAGCAGGTTTTTTCATCTTAACGTTATGTTAATTTCTTATATAAAAATATTAACATATCCAAACCTTTGTAATGAATTAATTTTACATGCTTTCAATCAGCTAATTGTAAACACAAGAGGTATTATGTGTGAATACATCAGGAGAGCAAATTCTCAAAACGGATTCAGTTTACTATGGCCAAAAAACCCAAAAATATTTACAAGTATAATGTATTATCCTTTAAATGGATAGAAAAAATAATACAGGCCTGGATGCGTACTCAGCGAATTTAAAAAGGAGATTGAGGTTTTGTATTTCCACCATAAAATGTTAGTGCATGAAATGTTGTTAGAAAATGTTAGTTGTTAGAAAATCTAATGGTTAGGTAAAGTAAATATCAAAATGTATCATTCGGCACTTTTTAGTTTTCCCCATAAACTCCAAGGGGGTGAGTAGGCCTATATAGGTTTGCCACCATATGGGTGTTTTAAGCATATATCAGTTAAACCTTACCTAGTGAATGTACATACAAAATATTATCAAGTTATGCCAATAAATAACCGAGATACAGGGTTTTGTTAATTTCCCATAAGATAAACATGGGAAACCTATTTTTGGCTTTTCTCCGTAATCTGTTTAATCAAGTTAAAAATTCAAAATAAGAAATTGTTTGTTTTTAAGCTTTTTTTAAATGGTTTGAGTTAAAATTGTTGAATTTTGAAATTTGAGGTCTAAAAATGCCACAAAACCCGTTTTTGACCTTTTTGTAATGCCATAAAACCCCGTTCCCATAGATTTTTTATATTTAATTTTGAAAACGCATTCACAAAAGTGTATACATAGGTATTACTGTACATCTTTTACTCCATAGTTCGTGAAATTTCTCGTAGATTTTGTTTTTGATTACCATAGATTGTATGTACACAAAACTTAAGTGCAAATAATTTCTAAACGATGAGTGGTTTAATTTGTCTTACATAACCGGTGAGGTCCGAGGTTGCAAGGGCAAAACAAACAGAGCCCAGAGATTATGGCAACAGAAGCCCCTGAGGTCCTCTGGGCCGATCGCATTGCCGTCTACAACGTCTCCGGTTTCAACCTTACACCCCCCCCACCCCCCCCCCCCCCGCCACCATCAACAACCGCGTCAAACAACAACCCCCGAGGTGCAAACAAATTTAGATTAATTTGGTTCAAAACACTCTAGGGATTAGTTTAAAAAAAAGGGTGAAAAAGTAACATGGTCCCGGGCTTAGGTCTTACCATGGCTACTACCGTAATAGCGTATTTCCTATAGGGAAATTCACTAAAAGCATCAAGTCTCGTAAAAAATAATCGTAATTTTTGACGGGTTGTTAGCTATTAAAATATAGATAAATCTGATTTCAATGAAAATGTAATCTTTTCTTAATTTGCTTATTCAGTTTTATCATTAGTAGCTGAAAACCGTCTCTTAAATAGTCGTGCAATTCAATAGGAAAGTGGGGTATAAACCGGGTGGCTAATCTTTAGTGACATGTAGATGTCATGTTTTTATACAGAAAATTTTAAATAATGTCTCAGTTTATCTTGTGTTTATTTGTTTTTGAATTGCTTCTTTTAAAAACTTGATAAGTCTTATAGTTTTTTTTCTGCGATTTTTTTTGTAAAATAGTGCAAGTACCCGGATTCACCCCACTAGTGGGGTGATACCGGGTACACATGTTAAGTATATGAGAAATAGAAAAAAAAACAAAATTTTTAATAGGCCTAAAATTTTATTACTAAGTACACACAATTAAGTCAAAATAGTATCAAAGATAACATATTCAGTTAATTTATGAGCGAAAAATCAAATTTTAAATATTTAGATCATATAACATGTATAAATACCATCCGGTTTTACCCCGCGCGTCATACCCGGTTTCACCCCACTGGTAGTAACTAACAAAAACTTAACATATTCAGAGTGCTTAAAACTAATTTGAGATATTGCTTATATCAGTGTAAAGATAAAGACATAGACTACACAATAGTGTAGTCACCTTCACTGAAACTCATGTAGTTTTTCCGTAGTAGGCGATCAAACTGTCCGTAACATTGGGAAGTGAAATATCAAAAACAAAGAAATGCTCTTAACAGCTAGAGTTCTACTCAGAGACCAATGGCGCAATGTCCGCCACTTTCCCTCTCCAACTACATGTTAATTTCGGCATTTATCGCCAGGTACCAGCACGTACTTGGTCAAAACACGACCACCCGGTTTGTACCCAACCACCCGGTTATACCCACCTCTCCCCTAAGTCTTGAGTTTCATTGTTCCTAAACTAAAGTACTGAGGCTTGGTCTCATTCAGTCGTATCCCCAAGGAGGCTGTAAGATTGCCGACGACGAAGAGAATGCCTGGTCGACTGGCTTTTAACTTAAAGCGTTACGACGTGTCAAACAAACTACAATCGACCAGGTTATTTTTGTGAGAGTCTTGGTTATAAATCTTGTGTAAAACGGTATACACCGAAGGAGAGTTAATTGTTCTCTATACAGAAGAAGCTACCAGTAGACCTGGACCAACCTTACGGGTTTTATACTTCCGGATTCCTTACAAGCACATAAATTAATGTGAAAACTTAGTTATAAGCTCTTGATAGTGATTACCGTACATTTTGTATTAAGGTGTGAAATATTCTCCAGGTTTGGTATACCTAAACCAGGGCATACAGTCATAAAGTTGGGGTTTATAAAGTTTTAAATTTAAAACAAAACAAAATTTATTCATATTTGCCCCCTGGATTAATGAAAGACTTAAAAATAGTAGGTTACAATCGATATGATTTGTCTAGATGACTAGTTTCGGGACTGGTTCCCATATTATCAAATCTGTCGCCAAGAGTTAAAATTTAAAAAAAAAAAAAACTGTCATTTTTCGTACATTTTAAAAAGTACATAACACTTAACACACAACACGGACATGACGAAAGAAGAAAATGAAACATTTAAGAGTCATCTTCACCCCTGGGCAAGTAGCCCATTGTTGCGCAGTCGGCAGTGTTATCCATACGGCTGTTTGCTTTTATTAGATGACGAGTTAATTAATGTTGACTTATATTGAAGTACATGTAGTGTTAAAAATGTAGTGTTGTGGACAGGAATTTTGAGCTTGAGGCAATGTCTTATGTTTTTTATGTAGGCTATGTGTGTTATTTTGGAAGAAATCTACCTATCTTTCAACTTGGTCGGATGAATAATTTTAAAATGGGACTCATTTAAATATCTTTAACAGAAATGGCAAGAGAACGGGAAAATATTGAATGGACGCCATTTATAATTTTGAATTGGAACGAGTTATAAGCTTTATGTAATTTTTCACAAAATAAATATCTTTTTAAATTAAATTATACAACGAGTTCCATTTAAATATAGATTGATAATTTTCGAAAATAAAAACTTTTTGTGAAAAGATTTTATCTGATTTTTATCGATGAAATCAATTGCTTGAGTTTGGTACTTTACTTAAGGGGCACTCTTTATAGTTGATTCGTAAATGCTCTTCACCCACCTGCGCACCGATGTTCTGAACTAAATACCTCTTAGTGATCAATACCTCCAGGCCCTTAAAACACAACCACTCTTACACCACCCTTTCGTGTGAAAATCTCAATGTGGGGGCAAACCACTTTTAGCCTTTTTCCATGATTGGAATGTAGAAGTTCTGGCAAAATAATTGAAGTTAGGTAGCTGTTTCGAATAACTATTAACAATCTCTAGTTTTTCCAACAAGACCTACAAGTACTCATGAAAACAATAATTAACTCTGGTTTTGTATTAGATATAACACAATTTGATTAAAATATAATCTTTGAAAACTTAACTTTAGTTCAAAACCGACCTATTAATTTTTATTGGAAGGCTGTACTGTACCTGTTCCGAGTCATAACTGTGATACCGTATTAAGAAAATTATTATTGCATGACAAGTACTTTTAAAACATTAGAATAAGTTTGTGTAAAGCATGAGGTATAAAAAAGCCTGTAACGGCTTTTAAAGTTAAAAAAGTAATGAAACTTTGTACATGTATAAACCATTAAAATTTACTTTTTCCCGGCATATGTATAATATAGCTTAGGCTGATGAATTTTTTCTCAAGAATGTTGTCAAGAATCCAATCAAGGTTTAAATTGCATTCTGAGCAATTTGTCACAAAACCCGACCTCAAAAGGTGGAGTGTATCGGGAGTTATTGAATTTTTGTTTCCAGCAACATGATTTTATTATAAAGTTTTGATCGCCTGCGATTTGTGACTCGGCCATCCTTTAAGTTCGGGTTTGGTGCACTGTTATCTATCTAAAGAGACCTTTAGTTCGTTGTAGATATTGATCTATGATTACATTTAAGATTTTCTGTATACTCCCTATGAAGGGGTAAAAATCCCATAAACGATTAAAATATATATTTTAATTGCTTGCTGAAAGTTTTATTACTGAAACTAAATTATTTTAATACTTATTAAGCTCGTCCGTGACACTTTGTTTAAACACACTGTATAATAGTAACTCGCCTACGGCTCGATGGGGGCTTCGCCCCCATGCCCCCTTAGGGGTGTCCCTAAAATCGTAAATTAATAAAAAGTCAAGTATGAAATTGGTTAGTTAGACGGAAAAACTGAACAGCCAAGACAGTAACAAAACCGCCTAATACACACAATTCACAATCGGTAGATAAAAAGCTTTGAAAATATCCTATGAATCGGTTTTAATAACTCTTCGTAGTTAAAATTTCTTAAAAAAGTTTTTGTGTGATATAATAATTATTTATTCTGGGTGTTATGCTGAATGGAGGGTCCACTCCCTAATTTGTTTCCCCAATTCCGTAATTTCTGTAAAAACTTAATGCAGTGAACAGGCTTGTTGAGGTCTCAACTCCCATGTGTTCGCTGAATTAGTTTATAAATAAAAAGTCGAGTATTAAACAGGTTAGCTTTACCAAAGAAGTGCACAGCCAAGACAGTAACAAAAGGCTAATGCGCACTTCTCACAATCATTAATAATTAAAGCTTTTAAATTTGTCAAAAATTGTTGCAATAAA
Organism: Neoaliturus tenellus; assembly: GCA_030545055.2. Classification (NCBI taxonomy): domain Eukaryota; kingdom Metazoa; phylum Arthropoda; class Insecta; order Hemiptera; family Cicadellidae; genus Neoaliturus; species Neoaliturus tenellus. Next base: position 72,044,428 of record CM061537.1, on the reverse strand, counting down.
TCAGTGAAAACAATAAAATAATATTAAAACGAAATATTATAAAATCTGATAAACGAGATATAAATCACAAAAGACTCTAAAGTTTTAAAAAGATTTCCTAAAATCCGAGGAGGAACTTACTAAAAGTATGTAAATTGGTAACACCAGCCCCGACAATAGCTGAATTCATATTTTTAATAGTCTCTCAAAAGAAGGTAAGGTCCCCAATTTCAAGTTTTCGGTAACTATTCTGGTTTACGAGATACCAAAGGTCTCTTGAGTTTATCATCCTGTAATAAATCTGTATGGAGAGCTAATGTGTAGAGATACGGCAAAATGTTCTGAAAACTGTAAGCCACTAATAAAATATTTCAGTCATATTCAGCAACATCTTTTGATAGGACCAATCGTTTTATCAGTAGAGTGGAAAAACTGAAAACGCGATTGCACCAAAATTAGTCTGGAGATTTTCGCAAATTGGTGCGATGTTCGACAAAAAGTCACAGGACCAAAATCGTAGTTCATTCAATTCAGTACCGTAGTAGTCTCAAATCTATGAAAGGCCTAACTGTTTAGCCACTAGAGCTGAAATACTACAGTTACGATTTCTCTAGTTGGCCAAAAGCCACTACTTATTTATCACAAAACGGGGAAAAAGTGAAAAATGTATTTTGAGAGTAACGGAAAGAGATACGGCAAAGTTTGTTAAAATCAAAATTGTAGATATTAAAAAGACCTATAAAAGTTGTCACTTAAACATTTTTGTAGGACAAACCATTTAGTCGCTGGAGCCCTAAATCTAAATATAAATTTCACAAAAATCAGTTTGGAGGGTTAACGGTGCAATGTACGACAAAAAGTCAAAGGACCAAAATTGTAGATCATCCAATTCCCTATCGTAATATTGCCTTCAGATTTCAGATAAGACTAATCGTTAGGCCGCTAGAGCTGAAATACTAAAATTACGATTTCTCTAGTGGACCAGAACCGGTGTTTTCCCACTACTTATGTTCACAAAATCCGGAAAAATAGAAAAATGAATTTTTTGAGTAAACGAGTAGAGATACGGCAAAATATATAAAGGGCAAAATTGTAGATATTAAAAAGATCTATCGAAATAAACCTTAAGAAAATTTTTACGACCATCCGTCTAGTCACTAGAGCCCGAAAACAGAAAACGGCATTTCATTAAAAACGCTCTGGAGGCTTAACGGTGCGAGATACGATAAAAAGTCAAAGGACCAAAATTGTAGAAAATTAAATTCCCTATCGTAATATTGTTCTCAGATTTTAGATAGGACGAAGCGTTTGGCCGCTAGAGCCAAAAAACTAAAATTACAATTTCGGAAGTCCGCCATTTTGAATTTTTTTTAGTAGGTTAAAACTACAAATTTGCAAGTTTAAGATTTTATCCTTAGCATTGACCATTCAGGCTAGACGTATGCCAAATTCCAAGTCTCTAGCTTAAATAGTTATGTCAGAAATTCGTATCCCATATAAGTGAGTGAGTCAGTCAGTCAGTTACACATGGGGCTGTATATATTATAGATTAATGGGCATAAACCGTCTGTTTGAGGAAGAGTTGGTTACAATTTAATGTACCGTCTATTATGATGACCATCTTTATACAAGATGTCATAATAAAAACAGAATCATTATGGTAAGGAGGCGTGCAAAATCGTTGTAACATTTGCACTGCTGCATTTACATGCTTATCCGCCTTCCCTTCCCAACAATATTAGCCCCAAACATCGTGATTCCCCCCCCCCCCCCACCCCCGTCCACCCCACACTTCAAGGGTGAAGGACATCCAATAACACGGAGGGGGGCTGATGGGAAAAGTGTTAAACCGGCAGATGCTTGGAGAAGGCGTTAAGTTGACGGATGCCTCGGACCTTCGCCAGGGATATTGATGGATCCTTCGATCATGGCGTCTCGCTCACACCCCGAGTAAGGCAAATATTAATCTATCAGGAAAGCGATTTTGACAACAATTACAATTGATCTGAGAATTGTTCGTGGTAACAGAGGATCAGTTGTTTAACAATACATATAATTGGAATTGTTGTATCAGAGTTACGATCATGTTTGTCATGTTACTGATCAGCACTAATTGTAATGCAACAAAAGAACACATTTTTTCACATAGTTTACTCCTAAGCATTTTAAAGTGTGATTTTTGTTGAGTATTGGTTATGGTTATAGTATAAAGAGGCGATGATACACATTTAAGTTTAATGATCTCACTAAACATAGATTGAAACGATAAAATTATAAAGTGTATAACAAGATCCTTTTTTTGGGTACGGTACATTTATTTTTGTTAAATCATTGATGGGTTACAAATTAGTTGACATCAACGTTCCTTAATTTATTAACTTGTATTTAAAAGATAAGGAGATAAAAACAATATTAACTGAGATAATGTGTAAATTATATGTTAACAAATGATTGGAAGTAGAAAAAAAGTTTCCGCTTAGCAATACAAACCCCAACAATATAGATATTTTTGCGTCATCCTTTACTCCCTACGGTAACCGACAGACATATTTTACAAGCACGAACCGAGAGTGGGTCTCCAATATCCAGCTGACATCCCTGGCCTCGCGAACCTGTCAATATATCTGAGTTGTGTTGTGTATTTATTGCACAAAGCCAAACAGGGAAAGTGCGAAAGAGTTTTTGGCACAGTACCATTGCCCGGTGTTATTTCAGTTTTAATTTAATCTGACTTGTCATACTGGTGCTTAATTGAACACTACAGTAATTGTTTTGTATCAAATCTTTATTCGGTCTGTGATATATTTTTGAATAAAAAGATCGATAAAGAAAAACTAACTTATCTATTAAAGGTAGAATTTAACGTTGTTGAAAAAGTGTAAGTAAACTCTATTCAACTATTTTTCAAACTAACTTCAAAAGGATTTCTACGCTCTTCCAGCCTGGTTAACTTCGATATTTTTATTAAAGATTTTTAAATCGATTTTCCTTTGCTCTGCTACATTTGCGCGTTCTAAGAATACTTTAACCAATCCACATTTGTAGAATTTCAGAATATCGCCGCGGGAAGATTGTTATCGCCGAATTTGTGGTAACCTCAGGCGAGAGGAGCGGCGACCCAAACACACCCATGACGTCACAGCCTCTCGGATCGATCCCCTCCCCCCCTCCCCGCCATTCCACCCCCGCACTCGCAGTCAGCGTTACACTACTGCATACTTCTTATTGTGGGTCTCGATACGGTACGGGTTCATCGCACTGCCATCGATTATTAGTCTATACCTGGTTATCGATCGTTACTCTATGCCTGTATCGATTATTTCTTGGTACATGCTAATATTGCTGTTCGATACTTACAATCGACATTTGTCTAGTTTAGTTTGTTCTTAAAATGACTGAGTTATTTATTTATTACTTGATTCCGAAAGGACTTCGCAATGTAAAGAGAAACGGGATTATTGGTTCACTACCGATAAAAACATGTCTAGGTAACCCAACTACTTTTTGTCTGGTAGGAAAGTGTTCTGTAAACACAAATAAGTATTTTCAGTAGTTTCTTTATCTCAGTTCAGCATGTACCTTTAATACCTTGTAAGCCAAAATAATTTTTATTGTATGATAACGGTTTTTAAGAGTCAACTCCACATCATCCGGCTTCTTACAATACCTAGATAATCGAAGTTTTTCGTTTTGTTTTATGATTCTGACTTTACCTGCATCTTTGAGCTACGCTGTTATCCGACCTCTTATAAACAATTGGTCTAAGCAATCATTTATAATGACATTTATAATAATATTAACATTTATTCATCATAATAGCTGCAAAATCTCTGCAAGTTTTAATAGAAAAACGTAATACACATATCAATTATTTCCAAACAAGAACATGTTTGAAATCTCATTCAATCAACATTTAAAAAGTTTAGTTTAACTTGTAATATACTTATTAGATAGGAGTGTTAAAAACCTTTCTTCAAACACCAAGCTGGCACCACTAGGTAGATGTTGCACAGTGGATGTACTTTAAACATTGAACATTGAACATTAAACATTGAACAGCCTACTGCGAAGCGCATCTCGCTCCTCGCTCCAAGCCACGCACGGGAGGCCTTCAAAGGTGTTACTTCTGCACTGACTAACACACCTTCGGGCTGCGTTCATCAGCTTTCTGGGAATTAGACCTTTATAATAAACATTAGGTGAAAAGTGTGGCAATGGGGTTCATGCTATCCTCTCACCGGAAACTGAAATTTATTTAATTGATTTATTAAAAAAATAAATAGGCTAAATAAATAAATAAGATTTGTTGAAGTTCTGGTATGTTGAAATGGAAGGACCAAACTGATCCTCATTTTATAGTACGCGCATCAAGATACAAAAAACATCGTAGGAAAATATTTTTCATCACTCCGTATACGAAAGTGACAACTTGCCGTACAGCTGAGACCTTGGAAAGTAGTCATTTCCCAAACTGTCACCGTCAGCTGTTTTACTGACCTGTACGGAAAGTAATGTTTGTAAACATTACTTTCCGTCCAAGGTAAACAAACTTTTCCGTACAGCAACAATCAGCTGGGTTTAAAACAAATTAAATTTTGAATTCCAGCTTTGTTTACTTTGTCCAGTGGCGAAGAATTTACAAAAATAATCTTCCTTTAAAACTTCCACATTTATTAATAATTGCGTCGTGATGAAAAGTATCGTTCACAACTCGTCCGGAAAGCCCATTTACAGGCTCGATAGACACTATCTCGCCCAGAAATGGGTCACTTTCCGGACTAGTGGTGAAATATACTATATTAAAGGTTATAATTACTAAACATAGTTTAAAGGGCTTTGCATATTCTCAGCAAAGTGCCACAAACTGCCGCGAGTGAGACCTTCAGTTGGCCAGACTGAGGAGCCACTACATGACTGAGGGCGTAGCTAATTTCATGAACGAAATATAATTTACATTTTAAACATTAAAATACAATGATAGATAAACTTTAAATTAATAAACATTTAACAAATTCAATGTTAGGGAAGCAGACTGAAACTCTTTAAGAATAACTTAAGAAACTTTAAACAAACTATATCAATATGGATATAACCCCCAATTTAGAAAAACCAAATTTAATCTAAACAGCCGCAGCTTCAGGCATTGGGCCCCATGGCCCCTCGGACCTAACACAACAATCCTATAGGCTACGCACTCTATAACACCTCACATCACTGACTCCCCCCGAATCTAAGTCTGCTGACCTACTTAAGCCAGAGATACCAATAGGTCAGCTCAAACAAGCTAGTGTTTAATGACAGCCCCATCCTACTCAGCAAACAACCTCAAATACTTCCTCCTCACATTACTTCCTTGACCTTTTGAAGCTAACTATTTAGAACCCAACAATCCTTAATTAATAATTAAAACAATACAAATCCAGTTCCCCCATTACAACCTCAAAACGAGTAAACGACATCAGCAAGTCAAATAAACAACCTCAAAAAGCCAAATATATCAGGATTTATTGAATTTTTAACTTCCAAAAAGTTCGGATTGGCTTCATTGTTCTCTACTAGTGGAGACATTTAATTTTATGTACCGTTTATATCTTATGCACTTGCACTTACATTTAAGATATTCTGCTTGCTCCTAATAGGCCGTCCCGCTGGAGAAGTAGGTCCTATATAGGTATGTACGAAATTTCTTCACTCGGACTACATAGGTTAAAAATCGTTAAGTCGTTTAGGGACTTTTTTTTATAAAACTGTATAGAACATATTAAGTTCCAATGTAACCTCGTTGAGTTTCCTATACCGTTCATGGTTACATTGATTTTACTGATAACTGGCTATTATTATTCATTAATTGGTATTGAACGTAACTTTATTCTTATGAATTTCGTCGTCATACTTTACAATAAATAAACATTATACTTAGATCATAAGTGGTTTGTGTTAGAATGATGGACTGTAAAATTCTCAATAGTTTTGCTACGTTCGTTTAGTGCGCAATTTTTATGTAATGACCTTCATACTGAATGGTAAGAAAAGACCTGTGAAGGCCCTAAGTATCTTCAGCTGACTGCAATTTTCTATAAAACTTTAAAAACCAACTTAAATTCCTATTTATTAATTTAAATATTTACTTTCATAGCAGAATTTTGTCAGTTATAATTGTTAGACTAGTTTTAATTAGTTAGTAGTTTGATTTCTCACATGGTGAATTCATAAAAATGTAATAATCAGACGCAAAATGGGCCTACATCTCTCATTCTCAGAAAATGCTAAAAAGGTAAATCAATGGAATGTACAAGTCTTGTCACTATAAACAAGTATGTCTTAATCCGATGGATAATTCTGTGCTAAATCAAGTCAAAAAGTTGAGGGGGCACCCGGGTTTGAACCGGGGACCTCTCGATCTGCAGTCGAATGCTCTACCACTGAGCTATACCCCCGATGCCGCTGCGAGCTCTTCCAATCTCTCTTGACCCGTAACGCTCTCTATAGATATTGGCGGGTACAACAACAGTAAATAACTACGAATGGAAATGAAATGGCACATATTATTAAATTACCGCCTTAATAAATGTTACAACTATTATATTCTGTAGGTTTCAGCGAATTTCCCTACAGGGAATACGCCATGACTACAGTAGTTCCAATATGGAAACGGAAAAACATTCCAATAATTCAGGAGGTTATTGTACATGTTAAAATAAGCAAAAAGGTTCATGTAAACATACGTCCTAAAAGATTTCATAAGCCAATGGCCGCCATTTTGTCTTTTAAAGTTAATTTTTATTTCATTAAGGAATAGTTGTATTAAGTTCATATTTGGCATGAACAGTTATCACAATGTCCATTTTTAGGAAATAATTATTTTACTCCGGTGTGTATGTTCATAATGGCGGCCATTATAAAGCTTTTAACTCAAATTTCTCAACAACGAAAAGTTTCATCAAGATGTTACTAGAGACAAAAACGCTAACAAATTAAATTATCTAAACTTTGGTACCAAGTTTGTAAAGATCTAGCAACAAATAACTGAGTTATTGAGACTTTTCTGTAGTAAAACATAGATTTTCCATTATTATGCTGACAAATTTAGGATATTTTAGAAGAAAAATCTCTATAACTCCGTTATTTGTCGTCAGATCTTTACAAACTTGATACCAAAGTTTAGATAATTTAATTTTTCTACTTCTTTGTCTCATGTAAAATTGTTATAAAAATTTTCATTTTAGAGAAATTTTATTTAAAAAATTTAAAACGGCCTCCATTTCGAAAATACACGTAGGAAAAAAACGTATATTTCTGAAAATGGGCATTAGTGAGATAAAGGTTCATGCCAAATATGAACTTCATACAACTGTTCCTAACGGGAATAAAAATTATTAAGTGTAAAAATCAACATGGCGGCTAGCGGCTTAACAAAGCGTTTTAGGACATATTTTCGGAAATATTTTTTGCTTATTTTAATGTTTACAAAAACGTTCTGAATAATTGGAACTTTTTCCAAATCTGTATATAAAAAATGAAAAAATAAAATGAAAAATGAAAACATATATTAGGGTTTTCGAAAAAATAAATTTAAGGTTCTTCCTACCTTGAAGAAAGGTATGAGTAGTCTAAATCTATCCACATTCATGATATCCTAAGGAGCCTACGTAGGACTACAGAGTGAACTACCAGAGATTAGTTTGAAAACTAAATTCTGATGGAGCAGACTGGCGGACAGCGAATTTCAAATGAATGTTATTGCTTAATCAACCAAATATTTGGTGACATATTGCAGCTATCTATACATCTAATTGATAATTCGATAATTAACACTGTAAAATGCAAAATAGTAGAGTAAAAAGGCCCCTAAAAATCCAAAACGGTTATGTTGAACGCCAATTTATTGAAACATACATAATTAATGTTGTATGCAAATTAATTTCCAATTCATTACCTCCTTTCGCAACTTTTTCCCTTTCAAAAGTTATCAGTTGGCTACCACGGACACATATGTATATTGTATACAAGAATACACGTGTTAACATACACACATATATATACAGGGTGAATGTAGTAAGTGTTTTTGTAAAACTAAATGGTAATAGTGTTTAAATGACTCCCATTTGAGGTTAACAACTCGCATAGTATGGAAATAAAAGTTAAATTACTATTAAAAAGAAAATTTCTTATTATGGAAAACTAAAAATACTACTTCATGACATAATTTTTCGTTATCTCCAGTATCATTTTTTAAACCGCCATAAAATTTCCAATAAGGAAAAGTGGTAGATATTGAGGGATTAGATGAAATTCTTCGTTATTTTAATCGTAAATGTAAACAAATTAATTTTTTTTAACTTAAAAAGTATTCACAGCTTTACTACGATTTTGCAAAGTTCTGCTAAATGTGTCAAATATCATTAAAAACTTCCTCATTAAATAAGCTTTACAATGATGTATAACAACCTTCAACTATTGTCACTCTTTCCTATAAAATTACAGCATAATTGTGAAGAAAAAAACGTTGAGGCTATAAACTTGTTTTGTTACGTGTTTTTTGGCTTCTGGGGTTTAAAAAACAAAAACTATCTTGGTGCCATCTTACAGTGACTACCTACCACGGTAAAGAATAGCGTATTCTTATAGGGGAAATTCGCTAAAAAAGTCGGACAGAAACTATGGCAACGTGAAAAACCTTTCGTTGGACATTTTTTGACGTCAGGGATGTTTATCTCAAATTTTAAAACTAGCCAAAAGCTTCTCTAAAACATTTTCACAAATTTTAGTAAAAATACTAGTCAGCAATTTAACAATTTGGTACCACGTTCATGATCTAGTTTTAGTAAGTAGTTTCACAACAATGTAGGCCTATTCCAAATCCACCATAGCTTTTGCTTTACCAGCAACAACCTGCAATGTTTTATTTAACATTTAGTCTACAAAAGTCATACTTTTGTCTGGCTAAACAATTTACAGTTGCGTTGTTGGGTGCGCGCGCACCACGCTTGTTACGAGGGTGCCAATGTGTTGCATATTTAAACACCCCTTTCCCTCTTCCAACCCCCCCAAACCATTTAGGGCGCACCCCAGGTGGACTGGAAACAACTGTTGAGCCTAATTTAACAGCTGATTTGTTAATTCGAATCGCCACTCTGTCATCAGGTTTGGGTGGCTACTGCGTGTTTTCGAAAATTTAATAGGTTTGATAGGATATAGTTTTGTCTGAATTTTTCATCTTTCTTTTAATCTTTTTAATCAATGTAAAAATATTCCCACTGTAGCTATTTATCGTCTTTAGGTATTCTGAGAATGATTGATATTAAGTTATGATTGTGTGTGATGTGTAAGTTTGATTGAGTTTGGTCAGAAATTAGTCAAAACAGCCAATTAATTACAAAGAATGATTATATTAACAGTTTTTTCTCGCAGTTTGGAGAATTTAACCACAGAGAAAGAAAATAACCCAAAACAGTTTGAAAAATACAGGGTGATTTATATTAGCGTGTCAGCTGATTTACTTTAAAAACCGTGAATGACATCGAAAAACGTTAAATGGTAACTCCTGTGGACTTTAGGTTCTACATTTTATAGAGATTGAAATCAAATAAATAATAATAATAATAATAATAACGCTATGTGCCTAAAATGGGGCCCGATTTATAGTAAAAACACATTTTACAGTATTGGCGCGAATATGTGGATTATTGTCAAATCACCCAAAAAAAATCCTACATTAAACCTTGTTAACTAGAACCGTTATTCTGGAGGTTTTTACTTAAACTAAATTAAGATTGGCTAATTTTATTTTATTTATTTTAATTTTATATTTTATATCAAAATTATTGTACCCTGAACATTGCTTTCAACTATATACGCCTATATGTTGCAATGACAATAAACTTATTTGGTTTGATATGACTTGACCTTTATAGGATTGATGATCTTTAGAAATGTCTTTTAGTTTAACACGACGAACACCCTCAATATTGGTAAATCCCTTAAAATCAGTCTCTCACCTTCAAAAGAACATTACAAATACAGCAAGTAATGTAAGAACTAGAACTAACATTGTCCATCACCTTGCTACCTCCACATAACAGTGTGCATGTTAGAGAGATCGTCGAGATCTTACAGTTAAACAGGGCTACGAGAGCCATCAGTGAAACACTGATGGCAACCCCTATAGGCCTACCCTAGCTCCCTGTTCTGTGTAATATCACTCCACCTAGGGAACATCACTCGTAAGATCTTATCTGCTCCATCCATGATTAACTACTCTAGGTGACGGGCTGATCGGACCCCTAAAACCACCCCTGTGGACAGTCTCTTAGTTGATTATCACAACATGCTCCATCCATACAGACTCGACTTGCTTCTGGGAGCCTTTTCATGGTCGTGACCACTTTTTGATGGACGACTAGTCGTAGCGGTAACCCAGATGGTATGAATATTCTTCGGAATCATTGTATTTTACACTAATCGGGTCCATAATGGATTAGGAAGATGAAATTATATTAGATAGGCCTAACTATGTTTCTGTGGAGCGGAGTACCAGACTATGGTAGGGCAGTTACTGAGTGCCTTCCCCAAATTGCTGATCGGTCTGCATAACGCAAGTGAGTGAAGCTGGCCTGCATGGCTTAGCGCCTTGTGTTTATCTCTATAAAGAGAGATCAGGCATTTTATTGTAGAGTTTATTTTACAAACACTAGGCCTAACGCAGGTGCTCTGCACCGCAGAATTTTTTTTTAAAGTTGGTGATGGCTGGATGATTTGAAATTCGGGCGTACTAGAGTGTTACACTACACTTTTCTAGAATGTTTAGTTGTTGAAAGATTTTTTGCCTCTAATACAAAAATTGAGTTGCTATACCTACAAAATTTATTTAATTGACTAACCAATGATTTAATCCCTATGTATTACATATGATCCTATGTATACTGATTTCTATGGTAACATTATGTTGAAAGTAAAATACATGCGTGAAAATAAAATTGTATATAGTCAGATATTCAGCTTATCTTTTAGTTTTATTAATATATCCTATCTGTTCAATAAACTACACTCTTAATTTTATCCAAACTCCGCACCGATACGAAAAGTAATATAGACAAGGATTATTTAAGCTGAACGCCCGAGATGTGCTGAATGGGACGTGTCATCTTTTGACAATGTTTTCAAAAAAGCCCCGGGGCTCAAGCGCCATTGTGTGGCCATCTTCTATTCATGCCCCCTCCCCCTCCCCTCCAAAGCTTTATCAATCCTTCTACAGTTTTTGAATCTTACAAGAAATTTCCTACAAAGTCTTCTTCATTTGCATTTGAGCTTCACAAGACATTGTTTTTGTTTCAAGTTTTGAAGTAACATTTTGGCGGTAAATCTTTAGCTGTTTTTATTTGTTCAAAGTGGATACATTTTAATAGGGTACCATACTTGAATTGGAAAGATGAAATAAAATAGAATCCATAGACTATTATATGTGTTTATTACACACAAATTTTTAGGAAACACATTTCCCGTTGTTTCTAACAATTCTATTGTTTATCATCTTGACAGTGACAGTGGCAGTCTTAGGCCTAATTATTTTAGCACAGCACCTTAAATTCGATTTATTTAATCCAAAGAGACCGTTTAAAAGTATGTGTTGTTGCAGTAGCAAAATTAAATTGTAGGTTACTCGCTAAACTTTGTTGTTCAATTCCACAAACAAACATTTAAAACAGATCACTCAATAATGATTTGAAATTGTTTCAACGATGTTCACAGCAAAACTCATAAACCGGAAAGTATCCGGTTCTTCATATCACAGAATAAACGAAGAATTTCAAAACGAAAGTAACTCCCTTTGACTCCACGTTGAACCCATATTAAACGTCTCTTTGAATAGGAGAACTATTATTTGTTTTCCCTGGCCCGTCACCGAAGATCAATATTACATGTTTATGGACACACAAATACCCGGGGTCTTCCGTCTCGATTTACCATGTTTGTTCGGTAACTGAGAGCAGCATCGCATGTCTATAGTAAACGTTATACCAGAAATGTCCTGTTTGTACATAGGTCATTACCACGTGTATATTTACGATAGCACGCCACATTGCGTGGTCTGTTTAATATCCACTTAGCTCTGATCATAATTTTTGTTTTAATTTGTAAATCCGTTCTAACTTGTTTAACAGATTTAAGCTGATATTTGTTTGATAAGATTTTTTGTGAACGATTTCAGAGGAGGTTAGGCCTACATATTTTATTTTTAATTGTCATTAAAATACGTGTGTTTGTATCAACGAGAATAATTCAAGCAAGTGCTTATTTTTATCTTTATTTAAACAGTATTTCCTTACTTGTTAAATAATTTCTATATGTTTGAAAGTTTCTGAGGATTTTGTCTGCGTTACTCAAGTTTGCCTGGTATAATGTTGACGCTCAAGTTCATATAAAAAAAAAAAATGTAGATTTGAAAATCCCCTTTTCCTCGATGACATATATTTTAAGTCTCTTTCTATCGGTTGTATAGAGTTTTTATAATATTTTTATCATACACACTTTAGTTTTCGAGGATAACCTTTTTGCTAAACCTTTTAAACTACAGGACTAAGAGCACATTTTCCAAAAATTTCCGCGAAGCTAAAAGTTTCATTGAATAACTTTACTGTTCAAAAATTGTTTAGTGTGGGTTTTAGTCGGTTTTGACATAGCTTTCGCGTTAACTGTACAGTGCCTGCCATTGCCCGCTTCGCGCGTACGTGTATTGTACCGGGACAGACATTTTTACACACCTCTATATCCGCTCCGTTATCTTTAGCGCGTTTGATGCTTACAGCTGAGTTCTGAGAAAATAGCGAGAAAATGCTCACATGTATTTCGCAATCTATTTCTCCAGGAGAATCTGAGGAAGGCTTTTTCGTTAACGAAAGGTTGGCTTTTTTGTTTGTTTTTATTTATCAAAATTCTTTGTTATACATATTCGTTTTAACCTTAGAAATTTCATTTGTGGTTAGGTACATTAAAAAATTATTATTTTTATTTTAAGTCTCTCCACTTTTTTTTAATTTGTTTTAGTTTTAAATAAAAGTATAAGATATTCAAACTAACCAAATTAATGTTTGTTTTGCAATACAAATTATAATTTGAAATAATGTTGGTAGCCGTTTAGCAGAAAACTGTCATGGCTCCTTTAATGGCGGTCATTAGTGACGGTCATGAGTCATATGGCTCCTTTAGTGGCGGTCATTAGTGGCAGTGGTGCGTCATATGTCTATTTTAGTGAAAGTCATTAGTGACATTCATGAACCATATGGCTTCTTAAGTGGAAGTCTTTGGTTGTAGTCATGAGTCATATTGGATCCTCCCACTCTCAGTATTCAGGCAATAATGGGGCTCAACAAGTCTTTATTTGCCATTAAATACGTCCGCACAATAGGTTAATCATACAATGAGATGATTACTGACAAAACTAATAAAACAAGTCACAAGCCATGCAAGTTCAAAATGAAAGTTCATGCACAAAACAATGAGAAAAAATATCTTTTCCTTGCACGAGCAGGCGAACAAAACCAAACCCAAAGAAAAAAAAGAATCATGTTTACAAAGGATGAGCAACATACCTAATTTGTGAAAAATGTTGGTGTTGATGTTGATGCTATGGAGTATTACAGTTGTTTAAGATTATATTAAAACTTTGATAATCTTCCTCACTGTTAAATGTACTAAACATTGAAGCTTACTAAGTTTCTTGCATTGGAACCGAATGTGTAACAATCAATAAAATGTGGGTATTCTGTTAGAGGAATTTTCCTGGGGAAAATTTGGCATTTCACTGGTTGCAGAATGATAGGAGGGAGTTCAAACTGAAGTCGGTTGTACCGCAAATTAGAAACAATAACGGAATGTCCAAAACTTTACAACTAGGTGAGAAATTGCGTGAAAATCCTCCCTTTGAAGTCATGAAGATTTTTTTTATTATTTTAGATTATAAGCCCTTTTACTCTTTGACATTTTTTTTAATTGACGTGAAGTGGCCTAGGGGCAGTTAAAGTTAATTTTTAGTCTCATATAAGAAGACCACGTGAGGCAGCGTCATTTCCTGTTCCTCCAAAATCATCCATAGCAAAATAAAAATACAATACACTCAATAATAGAAAAGTATTTGAATAAACTTTTAAGAAAATTACGCTCGTAAATTATCATTTATGTATCACTAAAAACCCTTAAAAATGTGGTGGATGGATGAAACAAATTACAGGCATGATGTTTTTATGAAAGAAAATGAAAATTGTATTGCGAATAATGGATCTTTAAAGTTATCTTTCTACTTAGTCACCGAAGCATTCGTCTAATATAAAAGGAAGTATTACACGGCATTTGATGATGTACATACTTCTTTATATTTTTTAACATAGGCTACTTAAGATAGAATTATGTATTTCAGGTAGTTGTTTCAATTATGAACCCACCAAGTGATTTGCTGCTCCGCATTACAAACATCACTCCTGAAGAACACTCTGCTCAATATCTTTTTCGACATCTCATCTTGTTTTCCAAGAATCAATAACCATCTATTTGGCAAACACTCATTTCCTTTCGACAGCGGTGTCTATTTGAAGTTGGCTACACTCTACCGAATTCTTCTTTATTATGTTTTAGAGTTTTGTTGGTTACTTAGAATTTTTTTTTCTTTATGTTGATTATTACTTAATTTGTCTGAGGCGTGTTTTCAAAATAACATTTACAAAAGATCAACTTGAAAATATAAATAATATCAAAATAGAACAAACAGCAAATAAGCTCGTAGTAAGATGTCACAGTTATTTGGTTTATATTGTTTTGTTTTGTGTCTATCTACGCCATTGGCATTTCTTAACGTTTTGACGGGGAACGGTCCAAACCCCAGTCTTGTTTCTATCTAACATCGACCAGTTGTTAGAAAGCATCATTAATTAATAGCCCAATGACAAATGGCAACTGGGTCCAGAATCGATCCTTAAAAAAGCTACAAACTTTCCACAGGATCGAACCGGCAACCTTTGGAATCAAAGGCGAGCACTATAACCACTCAGCTACCCAGCCAGTTAAGTTTATGTTTTATACGGTTAACGCTGTATTAGGTCTATACAGTATAGTCAAATCAAAATCGAATAAAAAACATCTTTATTTCACATTGTTTATAATTACATTTTATACAAGCAATGTGTAACAAAGTAAATGTTCTTAATATGCTAAATATAATAAGTGAAATTAATTCTCAAAGGCAATTACTGTCTGTGAGAACGATTCCTTTTTTAGGTTATGTTTGTAGAGAAAAAATGAACAAAAACAGAAATAATATACATAAAAATGATTGACTTGGTGTAAAAAAGATTCATCACAAAGTTTCTGTTATGGTTTCTTTTATTTATATTTTATGGGAGATATGAAAGGGTGAAAAATGCAAAAAAGATCGATGCTAATTTAGACTATGATGCGGAGTCCTTTAGAAAGATAATAATCAGGTCAAACAAGGAAAGTACTACACTAATGCTGTCTCGCAAAAAAGAATAAAATAGGAAAAAATATAGTAAGGAATATAAAAGCTAATGCTTTAGTGTGTTATGGTAGTGTTACATAGCATCGATTTTATTATGAACGCCTTAAAGCCACGAGTGAAATGAAAATTCTTATAAATATCCAAATCTGTAGGTTATAAGAATTTACCCCTACGTTGCATCATTGCATGCCCAGTGGTTTACTCACTCAGAAAATTCAAACATTTGTGTGAATTTGTCAAAATTTTTTATAGCCCAGCAATGGTAAAAAACAGTATTTTTTTAAAATTAGATCACAATTCAGTTTTATTCTGAATTTAATGTCAGAGTTATCAAAAATATTGGATCCTAGACAATCTTTTACGATAGTTATAGTTACATGTAGTGAAATATTCCAGAAGTTTAAAAATACGCCGATAATTCAAAGACCCTGAAAACAAAACTACTCATTTAGTAGATGTAGAAAATTAAGTGGAAAGCAGTAAAGTATGCTGCAAAGGCAAATATGAACTGGAAAGGAGTGAATGTACAAGCGAAGTCTCAAGTCTGATAGATAAATCCTTCTTAAATAAGTGTTTGACGAAGAGGAGCAAAGATGCGGGACCCTTCACCGATGCAGCGCTCTCTATGTCTTTTGTAGAGCAAACTAACACTCGATAACTAGGGAAGCTTGTAACACTTGCTGACTCTCAATAAACATAAACAATCCAGGCACACATTACGTGCCATCTTTTCTTCGCCGATGCTTTTATTTACCATTTAATCTTCATATTCAACTCTAAATATATGTCAACTCTAAATATCTGAAAAATATCTAAATATCTAAAACCCAACCCCCCATGACCAACGAAAGGTGTTTGTGAGATCCTGCTGAATGATTATGGTTAAAGTTGTCCGTATTGATTACGTATTTCAATCCAGAAGGCAATATCATGAATAAACGTATTGATTATATTAAGTATCTTATTACTTTGAAGGGCTAGTCCCTGTTTTCCTTTTGTTTTAAATTATGTTTTTTTTTTTTTTAATTATGTCGATTAGAAGTAGGTTCTTACTAGGTGTGACGTCAATGATTCTTTCCGTGAAAAATATTAGAAAATCCCTCTGAATTAAGATGTTAATATTAATGTTTCAATCAACTCTCAATCTTCATGGATTCTATTTGGTCTGAACCGGTATTAACAGAACAGTAAATTTGCTTTATTGCGGTCGTGAAATAGTTGTAAATGGGTTGATGAACGTTGTTTGGGCTATTTTACTTGTCACTTCCTGGAAGCTTTTTTAAGATAGGTTAAATTTTGTAATATCATTAGATAGTCTATTTTTACATTACAGTTATGGATACTTTAAAGTGTATCGTTGCTTGATTATTTTTAATTAATTAGAAAAGTCTTTTTTTTGCAAAAAATACTTTCTTATAAACATATATTTAAGAGGGCGTTGGAGTGCCGCCATGTTGGATTTATTTCAAATAAGAGCAATGCTAAACTTGTCCCCAGCATTTGTCATAATTTCTTTATTTTTTGTCCGATTAGTTCAGAATAAATAGCGTTTGAATCACAATTAAATTCCCCGTTCCTTTTGCGAGATCGATTCTTTGTAAATAATTAATAAAATTCTATAGAAAATGTTTTAAAAGTAGTAAAAACTTGCTTTATTATTTCAAGTTAGTAAAAAACACTAATTTTTATAAAAATTTCTCTCGCAAACTAAATCCGCCTCGATGAACCCTTCATTTAGAGCTACAAACAATTATTTTCTGATTATAAATAAAAGAGTTATTTGACATCCCGTTTAACATTGCTCTTATGGGGGAAAGGCGGAATTTGGATTGACTCCAACGCCCTCTTAAGATTAAACCTCGATTGCGAACAGAAAACACACTTCCCGTCCTGTTGATGAAAACTAGAGACTTTGAGACCTCATAAAATCTGATAAAACTTTTTATAGTGAATTTTATTTTAGACTTTAAGTCCCAGTAAATTTTTGTATATAAAGATAATTCTAAAATGGAAAAATTGTAAATATGTATTATTTATTATAACGAGGGGCTATAAACAATATGACAATCAAGAGAGTTACAAGAAAAAGTTAGATGGTCTGAACGTAAGAGACTTGTAATATATTTTTAGTTAATTGTCCGTTCCTTAATCTTAAGTGTTACATAGCACGATTTTAAAATTGAGCAAAGTAGGCTACGTACTTGAAAACTTCAAAAATGTTGATACAGACTGATGTTTAAGGTCCGTGTCCTGAAATGTTAAAAAGCTTGTTTCCTTTTTATAGCTGTCAACCAATTTGTTTCAGCATGTTTCATAGCCTACACTGATAATGGGCCGCTATAATCATACGCCTTTAGCATTCTGACACTAAGACAACAGTACGTAAATGGACCTTTCAAAGTCTGGGATGGTCAAAACAATACTGCATAAATACACTTAATATGATTTTATGTAAACAATACTTCTTTTAAACACATTTAATAGTAATACAAATAAATTTAGGCACCCAAAAGGGACAAAGTAGCCCTAAATATATTTATGGAGAAAAATTAAATAATTGTTTATGACTTAGTTTATTGTCGATAAAGGTGATTATTTTTTAAGCCTAACCAAGAAGTATTTTGCGTGCCGTAAGAAATTGTGCTCATTACATTTTAGGGGAGAATGGTTCAAACCCATTCAATTTTGATATAAATTGTGGTATTGTAATACAAACCCTAATAAAACATTTGCATATTTTGTTATTATTTGGATATCAGAAATATTTTATGTAATCTATTTCATTTATTAAATATTTCCAGGGAACTTTTAAAATTGATTTTTAGATAAAGTATAAAAAATGATTACAGTATATTTATTTGCATTTTGTCAGAGTAATATTTAGAATAAACAAAATAAAATCGTGAATAAAAAAACTGTATATGATGTAATATTTTTTAATTGGTAACAATTACACAAAGTAAAAAACCAACGATAGTGAACGAAAAATATAACTGTTTGTCTAATATATCAGGTAAAAAATAGGTAAGGCATGGCATGGCCAGCAAATCAATGAGGGCATGCCTAGCGCTGCAGGCGGGATGCGGCGGTACTAACGCCACTTCCTTATCCCACTTTATTGATCTTATCTGGACACCCCTAACCCTGTTTACTATTAATCACTATTTACTACCACGTTAGCGACATCCAACGCTCACTACAGTCCATGGCAATTATTGGGGTCCATTGTGAAAAGTCTTCGTTAAAATTATACTACTTGTTAGCGGATGACCTACATTTTTATTTAACATTTCCACGATTTAAAAGTATTTTTGGAATTTTAAATATAGTTTTAATACTTGTTTTGGGTATTACTTGACCGTTAAATTCTATGGTGAATATAATTATAAAATATATTATAGCCTTCTAACGGGACCGTTTTAGTTTCACGCTTAAACAAGTGCCCTAAGTTTTGTTTATCTGTGTACATATACAAAATGTAGAGCTAAAAACAAGACTCGTTAAAACTTTTGCAATTTGTAATGCTAATGAAACTGTTTAAAGTCGATTTATGATACGGTACTATGATAGTAATTTAACCAATCATGTATCATCTCGTCACTTCGTTTAACCATGAACCTCCACAAACAGTTAAGAACCAATGATGAGTAACGCCTCTCACCCCTGAGTCATACAACCTTCTGAGCAGCACTATGCGTGGTCTACCGAATAAAATGTTTTCATAACATAACCGATGATTAAACCCGCACAGTACTGTCCGTCATTAACGCCTCTGTATACTATTTTCATGAAGTTTAACAATGCATCATTAGTACACATTTTCATTCTAAAACCATAACGGTTTAGAGCTAAAAAAATAGTTTTTATTTAAAAAACTAACCAGTCTTACACGTTAATGACTTTCTAAATTAGGTTAGCTTTGAAAGTATTGATAACAACGCAATAGGTCTATAACTACTCGGATTTTCTTTGAATCCAAGTGTTTTTATTATGGAGCTGTACTTGTAACTCAAGGGTCAGTGGGTCGATCCTGAGAAATATTAGAAGCTCTTTGAAGGTTAGCAACATGATGATAGTAAGAACCAGGCAATTAATTAACGATTTAGACCAAATTAACCAGCTGGTCTTTGCCAGTAACAAAGTTACACATCAAACTCATAACACTCACCCTTAAGTAATTTTAAATACGCACCGAGGAGTGCTTCGATGTCGTGGAGAAGGTGTCGGACGTATTGAGCTCCTCTTTCCTCCATTTCTCCCTCCAGATTCGGTACTTGTTTGTTATACGGATGCCAATAGTTTTTAAAAGCTAATTTTTATTGGGATTTTTAAAAAATCGAATAAATTGGAGGGAGAGTATATAAACACTTTGTGCAAATTATACGTTTCTATGATGAACGGGTTTAGAGTCCTCGGGAATTTTCTCCGCCCGCGGCCGCGAATGAAATACTTAAAATAAAAGGTCATTAACAGCAAAGTTAACTCGTATTTGATCAGTCAGCAAATAAAGTTTTACTCGCCTACAAAGTGGCATAGCGGAAGGATGCTCTCTAAAACGACCTGACTTTGGCTTCTTATTAACTGTATGTACCACAGGAATTATAACTTTTCGTTACCATATTATTTGTTTTTAATTATGAACAATAATTTTTTGACAATATGAGTAATAATATACCAAACCTAAACACCACTAGGCTGCTGATATGTGCCTTAACCGTTTTGGATTAGGTTGGGTTGGGTTAGAAAATTTTAGTAGTTTAGGTTGTGTTAGGTTAAAGTTGGTTTAGGTCAATTAGATTAGATTAGGTTAGTAGATGTCGGGTTATGCTAGTAGTTTACGTTTATTTATTTCTTACAAGTAGCAAAACATTAATAACTAATAACATTAATAATACGTTAAATCATTAAATCATTATTTTGAGACAGGGACCTCACATAGTGGGTATTTAAGAGGGCGTTGGAGTGCCGCCATGTTGGATTTATTTCCCATAAGAGCAATGCTAAGATTGTCCCCGGCATTTGTCATATAATTTCTTTATTTTTTGTCCGATTGGTTCAGAATAAATAGCGTTTGAATCACAATTAAATTCCCCGTTACTTTTGCGAGATCGATTCTTTGTAAATGATTAATAAAATTCTGTAGAAAATTTTTTAAAAGTAGTAAAAAACTTGCTTTGTTATTTGAAGTTAGTAAAAAGCAATAATTTTTATTAAAAATTCCTCTCGCAAACCAAATCCGCCTTGATGAACCCTTTATTTAGAGCTATAAACCATTATTTTCTGATTATAAATAAAAGAGTTATTTGACATCCCGTTTAACATTGCTCTTATGGGGAAAGGCGGAATTTGGATTGACTCCAACGCCCTCTTAAACCTGAATATAAATGAGAGATGAGTGTAGGATTATTGTGGCGCGATCTTGTAGTCTTGTTACTGACTTAAGGCAGGGCGCGCACTACTTCGGAATCAGCTCGGATGCCGGAGCGAATGGTCAAAATGCCGACGGCAAATGCCGATCCGTGCCGTGCCGTCCCGATGCAGTGCGCGCGTCTCCATTACATTACACGCAAAGCAAATTTACTCACCGCGCCGATTCCGGCCGAGCCGAGCCGATTCCGAAGTAGTGCGCGCCCTGCCTAGGCCGACATTCTCCTTAGGAAGGACTGTTAATTAGGATAGGTTAGGTTGGTTTACGATCGGTTAGGTTAGGTTAGATTAGGTTGTTGGATTAGGTTGGATAGGATTGGTTGGGCAAGGTTAGGTTATGATAAGTTAGTTTAGGTTAGGTTAGGTAGGTTTGGTTGGGTACGGTTAGTTTAGGAACGTTAATTTCGTCCGTATAAAAAACAAGTAGGCCTACCCCCATTTTTTACAGTCCTTCATTGAAATTTAAAGAGATTTTTATGATGTGTGGATGTGACATGGTGGTGTTTTGTTGTCAGCAGAGTTGCGGGGAGCTGCACGCCGGCGGCGCCCGCGCCATGAGCTGGTGACCCCAGGCAGGTCCTGTCCCCGCCATGGGCAACAAACTCAGCTGCTCGTGCGCGCCGCTCATCCGCAAGGCCTACCGGTACGAGGACTCGCCGTGGCAGACGTCGCGCCGCCGGGACGGCCACCTGCTCAGGTAAACCTTCAGTCTAGTGATGAGCGTACTGTACTATACGAGGACTCGCCGTGGCAGACGTCGCGCCGCCGGGACGGCCACCTGCTCAGGTAAACCTTCAATCTAGCTATGAGCGTACTGTACTATACGAGGACTCGCCGTGGCAGACGTCGCGCCGCCGGGACGGCCACCTGCTCAGGTAAACCTTCAGTCTAGCGATGAGCGTACTGTACTATACGAGGACTCGCCGTGGCAGACGTCGCGCCGCCGGGACGGCCACCTGCTCAGGTAAACCTTCAATCTAGTGATGAGCGTACTGTACTATACGAGGACTCGCCGTGGCAGACGTCGCGCCGCCGGGACGGCCACCTGCTCAGGTAAACCTTCACTCTAGCGATGAGCGTACTGTACTATACGAGGACTCGCCGTGGCAGACGTCGCGCCGCCGGGACGGCCACCTGCTCAGGTAAACCTTCAGTATAGTGATGAGCGTACTGTACTATACGAGGACTCGCCGTGGCAGACGTCGCGCCGCCGGGACGGCCACCTGCTCAGGTAAACCTTCAGTCTAGTGATGAGCGTATTGTACTATACGAGGACTCGCCGTGGCAGACGTCGCGCCGCCGGGACGGCCACCTGCTCAGGTAAACCTTCAATCTAGCTATGAGCTTACTGTACTATACGAGGACTCGCCGTGGCAGACGTCGCGCCGCCGGGACGGCCACCTGCTCAGGTAAACCTTCAGTCTAGTGATGAGCGTACTGTACTATACGAGGACTCGCCGTGGCAGACGTCACGCCGCCGGGACGGCGACCTGCTCAGGTAAACCTTCAGTCTCGTGATGAGCGTACTGTACTATACGAGGACTCGCCGTGGCAGACGTCGCGCCGCCGGGACGGCCACCTGCTCAGGTAAACCTTCAGTCTAGTGATGAGCGTACTGTACTATACGAGGACTCGCCGTTGCAGACGTCGCGCCGCCGGGACGGCCACCTGCTCAGGTAAACCTTCAGTCTAGCTATGAGCGTACTGTACTATACGAGGACTCGCCGTGGCAGACGTCGCGCCGAAGGGACGGCCACCTGCTCAGGTAAACCTTCAGTCTAGCTATGAGCGTACTGTACTATACGAGGACTCGCCGTGGCAGACGTCGCGCCGCTGGACGGCCACCTGCTCAGGTAAACCTTCAATCTAGCTATGAGCGTACTGTACTATACGAGGACTCGCCGTGGCAGACGTCGCGCCGCCGGGACGGCCACCTCCTCAGGTAAACATTCAGTCTACTGATGAGGGTACTGTACGATACGAGGACTCGCCGTGGCAGACGTCGCGCCGCCGGGACGGCCACCTCCTCAGGTAAACATTCAGTCTACTGATGAGGGTACTGTACGATACGAGGACTCGCCGTGGCAGACGTCGCGCCGCCGGGACGGCCACCTGCTCAGGTAAACCCTCAGTCTAGTGATGAGCGTACTGTAAAGAGTTGACCATAAAAATTTCGCAAACATATTCAGCAACTCACTAATGACAAGAATTCTCATTGACGTTTAATCAATTTTCCAGTCACTTAAGATTGAAATAGTAGGCTAGCTATACGAACATTGCTATTTACCAATTTTTTAATTTATGTTGTCAATACAAGTCTTAGACTTAGAATACAAGTTTAAAGATAAGATCAGTTATTTATGCCGGACCCTTCATTACTTTTTACACAAAACAGAAATTGTATTGTTCCTTATAGGGCCTACTCAAATTTTGACATGAAAAAAGAACTACTCTCAAAACAATCCATGAGCATGGGTTGGAAAAAAAATCAGTAGTTGAAATGTTCTACTTAATAATGAATTCGCCATAAGTTGTATCGTATAGTGAAAAGCGTGCAAACTGACATGAGTAGGCCTACTGGATCTCCAAAAATAGGCTACAATTTAAAATGTTAGTTTATTGACCAAATGATTGACATAATTCAAAGAATCAAAAGAAAATTAAATTTAAATCCTCCTCTTTGAAGGATATAATTGTTGACATTGTAAACTAACAAACATCCAACGCCCGACTATGGGGTTGGGGGGTGGCTAGGCAGTTTGGGGGGGGGGGAGGCGCTGTATAGAGCTGCCAACAACTGATGGTCGGCTAACTAGGCTGTTATTAATGAGTCCAATTAGAACCAATTCGCCCCATTTATCTGCTCAACTGATTTATCGTTGACTTGTTTAATAATATATGAAATTCGAATCAAAACAATAAACGTTTGACGCTTGTTTGCTGCAATGCCAAACTGATTTGGTCTCGTTTGTTCGGTGAAAGATTGAAAACTGTTCGTAAGCACAATATTGAACCGTGCAAATGTTTACGAATGATATGTATTAGTGAACAAATTGAAATTCCGAATGTTCATAATATTTTCATATACATAAAACTTTTGTCAAGTTAAATCTATTCAAGTTTTTATAATGTGAAATTATTTTATTTATAGTTTATATCAGATGGAGATACGTTAGTATATGAATGTGCTGATGGCGTTTGTGAATTGACTCAACCTGTGGTGTGAGCTCTGTTCAGATGATACGAGTACATTTTATAGCGATACAGTGTTATGAAATAGCATAGAAGTATAATTTTCTCCAAAGAAAAAATGTATACATAATAAATAATAAATTTATGCTTACTAAATTATTTTATGTAAAGGAATATAATATAATTTGACGTTTTATATTCATAAAAATCATGTACTAATAAGAGAAGTATCCCAAAATATATCTTGTATATTTGGTTTAAAATTTTCATTTAAGAGTATTATGGCCCAAAAATAAGATAAGAAACATCCTCAACCCCAAGAAAAATTGTTTTTAGTCTAAAAAAGAGTTTGAAAATTGCTTTTGTGAATATAGGTCTTATAGGTTAAAATCGTGGTGAAATGAGTTTAAAACGATTTAATTTTCTTTTTTGTTTTGATGGATAGGGGGAATTCTACAGTTGTTCCTGCCAAAAATTAATGAGCAACGGCCCCCATTGTTACGCCTTGCAGGCCCCCCTAATGGCTATAATATTTTGGTAGAAGGGTAATTGATTAAATCTTTTGAAACCTGTTGTAATAACAAAAGGCAACAGATTAGAAAGAGCAGATTTTTCAGTTATATAACTTTTTAAAACTAATTGATCCAAACGTTCCACATCAACTAAAATTTTGGTAGAATGTTGACCAGAAGGTGATCTCTAGCCCATTTATAATTATTTGCCTTTTGTTTCTATGGAAAAGAATACTTATGTTACTACAATTATTAGTCAATACTTAAGTTATTTAAAACTATTCGTAATAATATTACAAATCTATCTTCTTATTTCTATAGGGTTTCGTCTGTTACGTCCCTTTTTCTCTCGACCTACTGAACCGATTTTTAAGATTGAGGAGTCATTTTAAAGCTTAGGGTATACCGCAGTGACGAATCGTAATTATAAAGGTCATATTGTTTCGGGCTTCGCCCCCCTCGCCTTGATTAATTTTTAGAGGGCGCTTTAAAATGTTGACCAACTTTTATTGCAAGTTCTATAATGTGAATTGTAATTTAATAGCTGATTACCTTCAGATGAATTTTAAAAGCCAGATAGTAAACAAAAATAGATATCTGTCACTTCATAATCAACATTCACGTACTTTAGGCGAGTTTCACTCATACAGAATCATAAAATGCGCAACTTGCGCACGAGCCACCTCGTAGTTTTAAATATTCTATTTTAAGGCCGTAAAAATGTCTAATTTACAGTCATGGCAGTTCTTTCATAAATCAACTTATTCCCTTCTCCAGTTGGAATCTTTGTACGCGGAATAAAAATGGAAGAAATTAAAATAAAAGGTAAATATTTTTGGCCTACATTTTTATTCGTTTCTTTTAGTTTCAAGGAATAAACCATCTTCATTTTATTATCTTTCGTGCCCTGTATTGATTGAAGTTTTGTCAAAAGCAAGTAAAAATGTTTTTGTTGTTAACATTGTCGAGAGTTTCTATAGGAAAATATGCTATCGCGATGGCACTGCATGGGCATCTACGGTAAGATGCATTAAAGCCCGTAATGATGGGGCTTAATTTGTTTGGAGGTAGACCTTTATCGTTTTAATCATATGTATTCAATTCTTTATCTCTCTACTTCTGTCTACTCTTATATAATTAAACACTTTTTTAATAGCATGATACGTGTTGTTTGTAATCAGAAATGAAAAACAAACGTCTACAACACTCAAAAAGTTTGAGTGTTGTAGACGTTTGTTTTTCATTTCTGCTTATATAATTCCGTTTTGAAAATCTATAGACACCTAAATCTAAAGTTCTACTAGGCTGATTTCAATAATTAATGTGTCGTTGGAAAGCTTTACTCGTGTAAAGGGTCAAATAATTATGAAAGTTTAAGATTTTTAAGATTTATAGTAAAAAGTAAATAAAAGTTTTTTCTAAAAAATACACTGAAAACGAGGTTTTTCACATTTTCATGTGGAGGCAAATTTAGGCTGCCTTTATTGTGTATTTTCAAGACAATACAGTAGTTTGTACGAAATATCAATTTTTCAGAATATAACATTCCACTTTGGTCGATTTCCTCACCATTAAAGTTATTTGCAAAAAAGCTATGCAACCTCCGAATTTATAGTGGTGAGAAAATCCCGAGTTAGAGATATTTTCTTAAACTTTGTACAACTAAATCTACGATTCTATCGGACAAATTTTATTAATAAATAGGTCGGTAGAAAGTTTCACAAGTTTAGATTGTCAAATAATTATAAAAGTTAAATTTTTAAACAGCTTTATGGCGAAAAAGTAAAAAAATGTGTTTTTCATAAGAAATACTTTTAAAACGTGGATTTTCCCACTTTTTATTTGGCAGGAAAATGTTGTCTGCCTTTATCCCAGCCAGCACAAAACGTAAAAATTACGTTTTTACGTGAAAAATGAAAAAAATATGTTCAAGTGAAAAAAGAATATTTTTTTTTCATGTGAAAATTACTTGAAAAATGTAAATGTGAAAAAAGGTGAAAATGAGAATATTTTTTTACATCAAAATTACGTGAAAAATGTGAACGTAAAAAAATGTGAACGTTAAAAAATGTGAAAAGAAGAATATTTTTTCACGTAAAAATTACGTTGAAAATGTAAATGTTAAAAACTGATGGAAAATAAATATTATTTTTACGTGAAAATTATGTAAAAAATGTCAAATGAGAAAAAGGTGAATTATAGAACATATTTCTCATGTAAAAATTATGTGGCAAAATGTAAATCTAAAAAACGGGTAAACGAGAGAGTATTTTTTCATTAAAAAATTATGTGAAAAATGTATACAGAGCCGTCCATAAATTACGTCATCACTTTTTGGCCATTTTTGGACCCCCCCCCCCCCCCCCTTAAAATAATCCTACCATCATAATTTGTCTGACCAACGCCCCTCTCAGAAAAATTACGTCATTTTTAACAAACCTCAGTTTGAAGTAAAAATAATGCTTTTTTCTCAAAGCTTCTTAAAATAAACTTTAAAACAACACCTAAAAATAGTCCAATGTATTTTCTTAGATAAGTATTTTACAATAGTTGAATTGTGTACGAATTCATCATTGTTTTACTGTCAAAATTTGATATAAAACATAATTTTAGCGAATTTCCCTATAGGGAATACGCTATTACGGTAGTAGCCATGGTAAGACCTAAGCCCGGGACCACTTTACTTTTTCATTTTGAGGTCCCCAGAAGCCAAAAACACCGTTCGTTCATTTTCATATATATGTATATGTATATATATATATATATGTGTGTCCGTGGTACCGATAACTTTTGAAGCGGTCCTCTGATTTTGATCAAATTTGGTATGAAGGTGTAAGACCAGGTCTATTTTCATGAGTTCGCGAACCAGCATTGTCGGGTTATGGGAACAGGGTTTTATGGGGTCAAAAATGGGTTTTTGGCATTTTTGGACCTAAATTTTCAAAATTCATCAATTTTAACTAAAACCATTCAAAAGAGCGTAAAAAAACAAACAATTTGTATTTTGAATCTTTTAAATAGCTTAACTGGTTATATAGAAAATTCAAATTAAGTTTCCCGTGTTATTCTTATGGGTAAATCTTTAAAAAGTTATATATCGCTTATTTATCAACAAATCTTAATAAAAATTTGTATGAACCTTAACTAGGTGGTGAGTAATTAAGATTTGATCAAAAACCCACATGCAGCAAACCTACATGCAAAATCCCATGGTATTCTTATGGAAAATAAAAGTATAATGGGAGCAAGAGAGATGGAGATAATAAGGTATCTGTTCCTAATCAGCTGATCAGCTGTCTTCTGCATATTTGTCAAATTTGAAATGTGTATGTTTTGTTATTTGTAAACAAATCATTCATTTTAAATGGAAGCTTTGGATATGCACTTTTATTACTGTTAAAAAAGTCGTTTATTTCAATATAAATATTAATATACAAATTATTTAATAAAAATAATTTACTCAGAAATATAATACCATTAAATATATTATATTTCCTTATAAAGATTATTAATTGTACTAGTATACGTGTTGCTCGAAATCGAACAATTTATTTTCATACTATGCAAATGTTACATTTAGCTCTAAATCAATGACATCCGACCAATCCAATATTGTGAATCTCTTTAATCACCAAACTACACGTATTTACAGCTGATTTATTATGTTTAAAATGCTTTATTCAATCCCAATGTTATTTAAATGGGAAATTTTGAGATTTCAATTGTGGATAGCGGCTTTTTTTTTAGTCCGATTCTTATCAGTTTTTGGCGGAAACAACTACAGGCCAAGCCCTATCCAACGACACCAAAAACTTGAAAATCGGTTGAAAATTGTAGGAGGAGTTCTCAGGACAAAAAAACCCTTAGCGTATTAAATAAGTATAGATAAGATAGCCACAAAGTTCTTGGATGTTGAAACAATAATTCTTTGGAAATTCGCTGAGTACGCAGGTCTGCTGCGACGGGGATATTTTTAAATGACGTCATATCAAACCCCCCCCCCCTCCCTATTTTCAGATGACGTAATTTATGGACGGCCCCTACTGTATTTAAATACCCCCGTCGCAGCAGACCTGCGTACTCAGCGAATTTCCAAGATAAAATTAAAAAATTGATTTTCAAATTTTATTTTACTTTTTAGTTATTTATAATTTAATTTGACTGTTAAAGTATTCTAATTATAGCCTTAGAAATAACAATCTATATATATAATTCCGTAAGCGAATCGGTCCCCACGAAATATCTCGAGTTAGGAGAAAGATAGGAAAACGTATGATGGCTCATTTTAAGGCTTGAGGGCCAAGGACGCAAGGAAAAATACCAGAATTATCAAA